>JAFIRS010002968.1:0-166997 GCA_018342105.1 Gonioctena quinquepunctata
ACTGAACTGAACTGAACTGAACTGAACTGAACTGAACTGAACTGAACTGAACTGAACTGAACTGAACTGAACTGAACTGAACTGAACTGAACTGAACTGAACTGAACTGAACTGAACTGAACTGAACTGAACTGAACTGAACTGAACTGAACTGAACTGAACTGAACTGAACTGAACTGAACTGAACTGAACTGAACTGAACTGAACTGAACTGAACTGAACTGAACTGAACTGAACTGAACTGAACTGAACTGAACTGAACTGAACTGAACTGAACTGAACTGAACTGAACTGAACTGAACTGAACTGAATGAATGGAATTGAATGGAATGAATGGAATGGAATGGAATGGAATGGAATGGAATGGAATGGAATGGAATGGAATGGAATGGAATGGAATGGAATGGAATGGAATGGAATGGAATGGAATGGAATGGAATGAAATGGAATGAAATGGAATGAAATGGAATGAAATGGAATGAAATGGAATGGAATGGAATGAAATGGAATGGAATGGAATGGAATGGAATGGAATGGAATGGAATGAAATGAAATGAAATGAAATGAAGAAAGAAATGAAATGAAATGAAATGAAATGAAATGAAATTATACTTTTTGATAATTCATTTCAAATTACATTTCTGAACGAAAAGACAAATTCTTGTACATAGAAACAACATTCAGGTATTCATTCTCGGAACTGACAGTTACTAATCTGACAATGACACTGTTATCTTCGTAGAACAATTCAAATTCAGTTTAGGTTAGAATCATCACGTTCAGAAACTCTGACTTCTTGGTGTTTTATGTCGAGTGAAAGAAAATTGTTGAAAGGTAGTTCATTTGGTGGTCACAATCATTGACATGTTAAAACCATTTCTAAGAAAGACCTTTTTGAAAGATGTGATTCTCTTGCAAGAACAGTTGTTGAAAGGTAGTTCATTTGGTGGTCACAATCATTGACATGTTTAGCTAAAGCACATCTCTCAGGATGTAGTCTACTATCACTCTTATGAGAAATGATTCTATCTTTCAATAATCTTTTTGTTTGGCCAATATAATTCTTATCGCAATCATGACAAGGGATACTATAAATAACATCAGTAAGTGATAAAAAAGGAATTTTACGAGAGTATAAGAACTACATTTGGACTAATAACAGTGAAGAAATTCAAATCATGGTCAAATACGAAAATGAAACTAGCAGAAGAATACAACAGAAGATGTTTTTTACTTCAGTGCAGACTACGAGGCATTCTTCCTAACCATATAATATCTACGACAAGACCTGTCCAGCAGTTACTACTCGGACAGAATGCTCACACAAACATTCCTGAACGAAATCACAGGTTAGGAGTACAACTTATTAACATTGAAATCGACACCAATCAAATTTTGATCAACAAATTAGAAAATGCATTAATACTATTAAAAAGAGACATTATTTCGTTTACAAACGAATTGATTTTTGCAAATTTTTACAGTAAACAAATCATTCAATATAATAGATTATTTCATAAAATAAAAACAAGGAATATAAAAAAATTGAATGATTTGAGAGAAAATGAAATTAAAATTAAATTGAAACAAATCCAAATTGGATAAAAACATATCAAATACAGTGATTCCTGAAGAATTTCACAATTTTTGTCTTTAGGACCAAAATTTAGTATCGAACCAATAATAAAAAAGATATTTCTATAAAAACATTTTAGCAGATGTAGACTACATCACTTCCTCTATCAATGACAATAAAAAGAAACATCACTATAGCTAGAGCTACTAATGTGATTACCAACCATTTACTTAATGTTGACTATAGAAAAATGATATTTTCGAAAACTTTATAACAAGTCAAGAACATTTTGAAAGATAACCCAGATTTGATTCTTACTCAGTCAGGTAAAGGTAATGTTACTGTTATTATGGAAAACAACAATATCTAGATTTATCTAATGATATCATTAATAACAGTACTTCCTATATTGAACTAAATGATGATCCAACAACAAAATACAAAGAAAATATAATAATTTGATAAAAACTCTTGAAGATAAGAATCAAATAGATGACACGGTTAAAAAAAAGCTCACTAGTTATAATGGTATTTCTCCTAAATTTTACTCTTTACCAAAAATTCACAAACCAAATTTATCAGTGAGACCTATTATAGCTTGCATAGGTTCTCCTACAGAACAAATTGCTTCCTTTTTAACGAATATTTTGTCTATTGCTTATGATTCAGATAATATTTATTCGATCAAAGATTCCTTTGAATTTTCAAAAAAATTTAATAGAATCAAATTACCAGATAAAATGTTCTTGCCAGTTTGGATGTTGTCTCTCTTTTTAGTAATGTTTATCTAGATACTTGCCTTAGAGCAATAGATAAAAATTGGGTTCGCATCAGTAGACACTGTACTATTGAAAAAGATTGTTTTTCCAACTTGATAAGATTCCTCTTTGAAAACAACTATTTTTCATTCAATGGAAAATATTTCAGACAAACTTTTGGAACTCCTATGGGATCTTCAATTTCACCAATTCTTGCAGCTTATGTTATGGATGAATTACTAGACACAGTGATTCCAGTACTCTCTTTTGAATTATTTTTCATCGAAAAATATGTGGATGATATAATTTTAGCTTTACCAACGAATGGTATAACAGAAATTTTGGATACTTTTAATAGCTACGACCCATTCATACAATTCACAATCGAAACAGAAGACTTAGATCTCTCAGTACCTTTTCTTGATACAAAACTTATCCGATTGGTTGATAACACAATATTGATTGATTGGTATGGAAAACCATGCAGTTCAGGAAGGTATTTGAATTTCTTTTCTTATCACAAATTTTCGATGAAAGTGAATTTGTTGAAACAAATGAAAGACAGAGTACTCAAAATTTCTGATATATCTTTCCATAAAAAAAATTTGAACAAACTTCAAGAACTTTTCTTACAAAATTCTTATCCACCGTCTTTAGTTAAAAAAATATTATTTAGCACATCCTTAACAGAAGTTGATAATACCATAAGACAAAATAACAATTCTCATAATGAACGTGTTACTGATATGAATCAAGTTTCAATTTTTTATGCTTCGTTACCTTATATAAAAGAAATAACACCGAAACTGACCAGAATTTTTAAACCTTTTGAAAACATCAAAATTGCAAATAGAACAGTCATTACAATAAGACAAATATATTCAAAAGTAAAAGACAAAATTCCTTTTTTATCACTTACTAATGTTATTTATAGTATCCCTTGTCATGATTGCGATAAGAATTATATTGGCCAAACAAAAAGATTATTGAAAGATAGAATCATTTCTCATAAGAGTGATAGTAGACTACATCCTGAGAGATGTGCTTTAGCTAAACATGTCAATGATTGTGACCACCAAATGAACTACCTTTCAACAACTGTTCTTGCAAGAGAATCACATCTTTCAAAAAGGTCTTTCTTAGAAATGGCTTTTATCTATCAAGAGAATGACTCCATCAATAAAAAAACAGATATAAACCATCTGAGTGAAATTTATTCTTTTTTACTTTCACTCGACATAAAACACCAAGAAGTCAGAGTTTCTGAACGTGATGATTCTAACCTAAACTGAATTTGAATTGTTCTACGAAGATAATAGTGTCATTGTCAGATTAGTAACTGTCAGTTCCGAGAATGAATACCTGAATGTTGTTTCTATGTACAAGAATTTGTCTTTTCGTTCAGAAATGTAATTTGAAATGAATTATCAAAAAGTATAATTATCCAAAAGCTAGAAGTCATTTTCTATTAATAATGTATCTTATATACGATTATGTACTTATATGTAAACATCCTCAAGATAGATGTAAGTATCATATAATTTGATTTTACAGTTCTTATATGGCACATTTTTTCCATTTGTAGTCTCCCTGATGATGGAATAAACGATTCCGAAAGCTTGGAAAAACTTCAAAGAGTTTTCTTTTACAGTGCTGCAGACCCTACTATTAGTTTCACTCTTAACTAGTCAGCGACTACCCTCCTTTCATATATATATATACATATATATATATATATATATATATATTTATATTATATATATATATTGTAGTGTAATGATGAATTTTGTATGTAAATATAATATTATAATATTTTTACCCCACGTTTTGGGTGCCAATTGTTATGTTTTGATGAATTGGAAATATTATATTTATTGTTTTTGTATATTGAAATTGCTAATTATTTTTGGTATTCTAATTTTTTTGTGAGCCAAATCGATATGATATAAATAGATATTTCTGCCCCTGTATTGTATGCTGTAATAATAATTGCCAGCGAACGTCACTGTTTTCTCGTCACGCTACCAACAATTATTATTTTTTTCACCACGGCTAAGCAACAGTTGGTACGCCCTTATCTCAAGGTGGCCGGTTCAAGGCAATAGAGACACTGCCACTGCTGGCTAACTTCAGTTTATTGAATGGTCTTTGGTATGTTATTGATCATTGTGAGAAGACAAACAACAAAATATCATAAAGCAATCATCTCCTTTATTCAGGAAGACTTAAAATACCTGGCCTACGAGAAATAACTTATACTAGGGTGAATCAAACAAATATTCACG
This sequence comes from Gonioctena quinquepunctata, assembly GCA_018342105.1. NCBI lineage: Eukaryota > Metazoa > Arthropoda > Insecta > Coleoptera > Chrysomelidae > Gonioctena > Gonioctena quinquepunctata. The sequence continues at coordinate 4,620 of JAFIRS010002968.1, forward strand.
GATAAAAATAATAAATCAGATCATGGATAGATAAACAGAACCTCACTTTTTCCGTGAGAGTGAAATTTTCTGTTATTGTTCAATGTAGAGTGACATAAAGTTCTTCGAATGTGAAATTCGTTATTGTGAAATAGTTCAGGACCGGAAGAACACTGTTAAAGTTTTATACCTGGTTGGAACTGTTGGTGTTCTAATTATACCATGAATCAGGATGTCTCCTCTCTCCAATCGCTGTCAGGACTGCAATACCATGAATCAGGAACTATATAGATGCGGAAATCAGCATTTGGATCCGTGGATATGTTATCATCAAGGTAATATTGGTTTTGTTTACCAAATGATGGGATTATTCCAATTTTCTTTTTGTAAAATTTTTGCGTGGCATCCGCTTGAAAATTTATTTTCGATCTCCTTGAAGCTTTGTTTTCTATCGCCTAGATACATATTTTTCTCCTTGTTTTCTCATTTGAATTTTTGAATTGGTGCACTAAATTGTCACTTTTCACTCTTTATATTTATATCATTATTTACAAATTTCAAAAATAATTACTTCTGATACCATCTCATTGCTACTCTCCCACAATTTCCAATTTTACACCCCACCATCTATTCCCTGATTGGCTATTTTTATAAAAACATCTGCTGTTCTATCATTGGCTACTTTTTGTTAGCTACAGTTTCATATACTGTATGTTTCAAATTTATAAATGTGTTGATTACTGTTTATTCCTAAAAATTTTGTAAATTTAGACTTTTTATTGTCTTTTGAGCAATTATGAGTTATAATAATTTTGACAGTGTATGAAATCGATTGTTTTATAGTATTTTGACATTTTTATCTTTCCATATTCTACCTAGGCTCACAATATACATAGAATTTCAAAAGTTATTCATAAACAAACTCTTGAAACTAATAACTAATCAATAATTATTCTTTTTTGTGGGTTATTTCTTTTTAAAATATTTAACTGGTTTTTCATAACATAACAATATATATATATATATATATATATATATATATATATATATATATGTGAGAAGTATTTGCTGACTAGTTAGGTACATAACTAGGGATATTGGTGGGAGCAGCAATGAAAAAGTAAACTCTTAAAGGTTTATCCAAGCTTTCGGAAATGTTTATTTCCATCATCAGGGAGAAACTTTGTTGAGGTTGATTTCAATGATGTTACAAAAGAAAAAAACGTAGATCAAGGGATAAAAAGTTCAAAGTTACTACAACCACATTAGCGTTGTTTAAAATTATATAAATATAAATGTGTACTCTATGTGGTGTGACAAGTGAAACTGACAGGTTAGGAGTCATCCCTAACCAAGTTAAACTGACAGTTTCACTTGTCACACCACATAGAGTACACATTTATATTTATATAATTCAAAACAATGCTAATATGGTTGTAGTAACTTTGAACTACATTTTATTCCTTGATCTACGTTTTTTTCTGTCGTATCACTATGTTAGATGAATATGTTTAACATCATTGAAACCAACCTCAACAAAGTTTCTCTCTGATGATGGAAATGAACATTTCCAAAAGCTTGGATAAACCTTAAAGAGTTTACTTTTTCATTGCTGCTTATCCCAATATCTCTAGTTTTGTATATATATATATAAATATATATATATATATATATACCTATTGGGAATAGGTTACTTGTTGTAGGTTGATTTGTTGATTCTAGGTTGATTCGGATTGTATTATTGAACAATCTCATTTTAGTCCTAAATAATTCATAGTTCAAAAAAAATGATAAGGGAATATCAAATGATGAAAATTGTGATGACAAAATGTATCTGGAAAATTGACGTTTGACGGGCCCTCACTCTCAAATCATTGACGCCCGTATGCACCGTAGGCTAATTTCGCGGATTAGTTACGGAAACCTGGATTAGATTATTGTTTATTATGCACCGCAAGAAAAATCTGGTTTAAGCTTCAGATTTTCTAATCTGTCAACGAATTGTGGTTTAGCGAATGACGTCTACTATTTTGAGTGTTGAGTTTTTTTGCAAGTTTTTAATTATTTCTGGATAAAATGAAGGACGAAATATTCATTGATGATGACCTAGATATCCTCGATATCATCTTCGGTTTTCCTCGTCTACGAAAGGAGTGATTATTTCGACACTGGACAATTATACATTTTTACGAAGATTTCGACTTACAAAACCTATAGTATTCATGTTCCTGAAAAACATAGAAGACGAAATTGAATATCAAAATGATTTGTAAGTTGATGAATGCAAGGGAGTGTCTGTCTAAGATTACCCCACCTCATGCACCTTCACCCAAAACAACTTATTTTATGGAGAATGCTCCTTGGCTACATAAATAGTTGTTCGGTGATTTGAGGTGTAGTGGTATAACGGCTACTAGCAGGTATCTATCTACTATCTTATTTATTTTAGAAATAATAGTCTAACCCCAATGAACCAACACCTGACCACATTGCGTCTGTATTCTTGAGCGGGGCATCAAAGTACAATCGGAGATTGTATTAGCTGCAATCAGACCACAGTTTCCAGAAATCTTCCGTATTTCGCTTCCAAGCTTGAGATTTATCATCATTGGAAACTTTGTTTATTTTTTGTCCTCGATGATATAAGCGTGTTCTAAGAGTACCCTCATGAGATTCTTCTTTTCTCCCGGGAAAAAAATGGGGATTCTTTTTGTGTTTTCACCATCAGTCATTTTGAAAATAAAAATCGAAACTGACAATTTTGACGTTTCATCATTTCCAACTATCAAAAAATCTTGCAATACCAACGTTGTCTGATTTTCAATCTGGATTATTTAATCTGTTGAGGGTGCATAGCTACGGGCCAAAGATTACAAAAACGGGATTGGGGAACTAGAATTAGAATTGACAAACGGTGCATTCAGGCATGAGTGTGCTTTTGTCGCCTTTAAGGTAATGTCAATTCGTTGTGAAATATTTTGAGGTTGATCGATCGATATAACATATTTTAGAACAAACTATTCCATGTACTTATGTCAGTGTTATATCGAATTTTCGAGAGGTGTTCCGAAATAATTCTAATCAAGAACCGTACCAATTTATTTTGTATGGTTAATTTCCTATTGATACGGCTCCACCGAGTTGGTACTTATGTATTTCTGTCCTGTTTGCTCATGATGAAAATCTTATGATGGAGCGTATAATGATTTTATGAAGTGCTGTAAATTACATACAATTACTTAATTTAGCTTTCAAACCAATAAAAGTACGGGAGATGCAATCTCTTTCGCTTTTTGAAACATCTATATTCTAGTCTGAAGGAAGTGTTTTGCGACATATTTCAAGCTCTTGGCTGTTACGTAAGCTTCATCTCTACAGCTTCAGAGGACGAAGCTTCAATTGGTTCGAATCCTATCTGAGTGAAAGAACCTCCTATTATCTCATGCGGGGTGTTAATGAATAATTAAAGATAAGAATTTAGATTATTGTTTTCTTCCCTCACCTTTGTTAGTAAGGCTCACCCCTTCCGGAGAAGTCATTCTAAGATAACTGGAAGCAGCCTAGACTGTCACACACCAGGATTCATTGATTTCTCAACTTCATCAACAGATTTTATGATATCCACAATGAACTCTCTGATTTTGTTCTTATCAGAAGGTTGTTAGAGAGGTATTAGTCCGACAGAGATGGGCACTGAATGGCTTGGCAATAGTTTGTATCGGAAAGTTTAATGGAACAATGTCATCGGGGACATTTTCCAATCCCCTCAATTTTCAAGTTCATTCTTCATCTAGAGACATCAGTCTACTCTCCTACCTTTTCTCATTCCTTCGTGGAAGTTTCCATGATCCCAAAAAGGCCAGTTGAGAAGAAATCACTTTGAAAAAATCGCCAGGTAGACTTTAAGAAAAATCTGATTTTTGACAGACAGATGTAAACATTGTAGAAGACAATGGTAGTAAGTTTCGAGGATTTCATCTAATTTTCGCGCCAACTGTTCTGAGCGGGATCTTGTTCGTAGATCTATAATCTTTGTAGACGATCAATTTACAATTTTTTGTATGAAGTAATGTTGACAGAAGAAGAAAATTTCTTAGGTTTGAAGTTTGACATTTTGCGCGACACAAACAACAAACATTCCTTAACCGCGCCATCTACTAATGAAGTTCTGAGCAGAATTTAACGTTTTTCATTTGTTGTCCCCCAAAAATTCTAAACAAAATCGAATCAGTGAATACACCAAGGGTTTTAGACATCTTAGTGTAAACATACCAAATTCACCTAGCAGCCCCACACAACAAGAGCATAAGCCTTCAACATTGGAACTGGCATATAATATTCAAGAAAAAAAATACCGAACCCCATAGTAAGTCTATACTACTACATAAACTTGATGCTTCCATTGCAAATTCAGCTCGGGAAAATTCGGGATGTGAAAATTTTCTACATGATATTAGTATTGAGAGGTAAATGAAAGGGGCCTATCGTAGTGTTACCTGAATTATTATGTCTTGCTTTTTCTAGAAACTAAATCAACTGCAAGACTTCGGAACGAACAGAAAGGTTTGCTTGCGAGCTTGGAAAAAGTTAAGGACTCTGAGAGATGAACTGCCTGAGAGTACTTTCAGTCTGGAAATACCGACATCAAATTTCCAAGTCAATCATTTCGAATGATCGATAATATGAAGTCTGAAACTGTTCAGCTTTTGAGTTTTCCAATCAACACTACATATTTCCCTGCGTCCGACCATCCATCTCATTGCTATTCAACGACGTATAGGCAATCAGCGCCGACCATCGGCTACTAGATAGAACATTCGGTGAGATCACATTCTAATACGGCGCCAGCCGATGCCCGTCCGCGTAATTTTTAATGACTATCGATTACATGATTAGTGATTTAATTGTTGTCGGAAGCTCGTTTCGAATTTTATTCATTCTGAGCACGGGTTGCTGCGATCCGCGATAGGACGCTGGCTTTGGCGTGGAAAACTACGCTGACAGGGACGGTCATATCAGCTAGTTTCCCGCAGTTTTAGATTAATAGCCAAGTAAAATTTGATGTTAACTGAGAAAAATTTATACAAATGCACAAGAAAAAAAAAATTAATTGATTTCATTGTTTGATCTAGGTTATTCTGTCAGTAACAGACTCAAAATATTGCCGCGCAAGATTTCCTATTTTGTATCCCCGGCAAGCTTTCAAATCTGTTACTCACAGAATAACCTAGATCAAATAATGAAGGAAATAATATTTTCTTTAGTGCATCTATATAAATAAAAGCTTGTCTTTAATTTGATTTTTTTTTTTTTTACTTTTTTATTTTGTTTTTATAACAACTAATAAAAGTTTGTTTTTTGAATTTATTTTTTCGTTTATTTATTTTTAATTTTTTAGTATTAATGATTTGAATAACTAGTTTAGTAATTTCTATCTAATTTATTTTCAAATTTTGACAAAAAATCGTAATCTCCGACCTCGAAAACCCTCAGATACCAATTTTGAATAGAATCGGACCATAATCACAAAACTCGTCCGCCATTTTGGAACCGCCATGTTAAAATTTCAAATTTTTACAAAAAAAGCCTAATCTCCGATCTCTGATTCTCGTATGATTTTCGGAGTTTTATTGCTGACTGGTTGTCTTCTGATATCACGACTGGTGTTTGACTCTTCTGACACAAATCTTGGAGAACAATCTGTATCCAACAAGCTTCACTCATACTCTTACACAAAGCGACATACTCGGCTTCCGTAGACGACAAAGCAACTATTTGTTGTTCAACTGAAGTCCAAGATACTGTGAAGTTGAATACTTTGAACACATAAGCAGACGTGGATCTTCTGTCACCTGCCCAGTCAGCGGCATTTCCATATAGAAGATTGCTTCTTCATTTCTATTGAAAATCAACTTGAGATCAAGTATCCCCTCTACATATCACAAAATTCGTTTCAAAGCTTTCCACAGATCCATGTTTGCCTTGAATTGATATCTACTAAGTAGACTCACAGATGACTATAAGTCGAGTCTTGTTCCTTGAACAGCATACAATAGGCACTCAATTAATTTCCTACATCTACTCTCCAATTCTGTTTCCCGCTGGTTCTGGAGATATATGCATATTAGGATCCATTGGAGTAGCAACTGGTTGCAGTCTGCCAGTCGAATCGTTGAAGAATATTCTCAAGATACACCTTTTGACTCAATTCTATGGTATCTTGGGTTGGCACTATATTCATCCCAAGATAATTGGAAACTCTACCTACATCTTTTATTTTGAAATGTTCATTCAAAACTGTTTCCATTTCTTCCATCACTTGTTCATCATCACCCAACAACAACAAATCATCGAAGAACAGTAGCAAATTATATTTTTGTCAATATTTTTCTTAATGAACACACACTAATCTGCTTTGGATCTTGTGAAACTATGGCTTTCCAAAAATTCATTGAATTTTTCATTCCAATATCTTGGCGATTTTTTCAAACCATGCAACGATTTATTCAGTTTGAGAACTTTGTCATCTTGACACATGCCTTCTGGTTTTGACAGGTAAACCTCCTCCTTGATGTCACTATATGAAAAAGCACTTTTAACATCCATTTGATATACAGAGAGATGTTGGTGATTAGCAAGTTCTAATAGAATGCGTAAAGTCGCCAATATTGCTACTGGTGCATAAATTTATGGGAAATCGAATTCATTTTGCTGTTGGAAACCACTAGCTACCAAACGGGCTTTGCACTGAACTGGTTCTCCTATTTCGTTTCTTTTAATCCTAAATACCCATTCGGTGTCTATAGAGTGTGCTTATTGGCTGGTTAATCCATCTCCGTACATGTTTTTCATTCATACCTCAAACTCATTTTGAATGACCATTTTAGCCTTCCACAGCTTCTTTGGAAGTTACAGGATCACCTTGTTCACTAAGGCAAGAAAGTCTTGCATCAAATTCACCAAATCGTTCAGGCCTTTTGATGAGGTTTCGATTTCGAAGGCGATATGGTTGATTCGTTTGATTTTCATTTTCTATTTGTTACAGCATTTCATCATTTCTAGGAAAGTCTTCAAGTTCACTATTGTTTTATATTTGATGCAACATTTCATCATGTCTAGGAAAGTCTCCAAGTTTTCTATTTGTTGCAGTATTTTTTCATTGGCCTCGTGCACTCCATCATTCGGACTCATACATATTTGGGGTTTGAATACAACATCACGAGCTATTGCATTATTCTTTTTTCTGGAAAATATATCCTGAACGCTTTGATGTTTTCTCCATATCCAACAAAAATTCCTTTTTTGTTCCTCGAATCCCATTTTTTCCGCTTCTCTTCAGGCACATGAACAAATACTTCCGAACCAAATATCTGGATACTTTTCAAATGTTCATTGCTCAACCATAATAGGCGAGATCACTAATTTCTGGAAAAAATACCACAATGTCCAGAACGACGAGAAAAGTGGTTAGATTTTTTTTGCAGTTTTTTTTTTCGAAGTGGTTTTTCAAAAAAGAATTCCAAAGATATGTTCCTGTTTGAACACTGCGGAAACCGCGCCAGGATGTGACGTAACAAGTTCAGAACTATCGCCGATCGCTGAGAATTTCAGCGTTGCCAAGCGATATTCGTAATATTTTTTTACAATGTATGCAAGCCGAAAAAATAATTATATAGCACTCGGTATACATACATTTTATTCAGGAATAACTAAATCAAGAACAGCTATCAAATGCGAAGTCTTCAGTTCAATATAACACATGCTGGCGCAAGTAATGTTTTATTCATAGGATGAAACAGAATAACATTTCCTGAGAAGTTCCGTAAAATAGTGACACTGGCAACTCCGGAAAATGCCAAATCAATGAATCAATGACGTGAAAAGTAGCGGCAATAACGCTGTGTTCCAATGTTTCACTAAATTGGAGTATTTTAGAGCAGCGTTTATTCGAATATTACACAATGTGAAAATGGGGGAATTTTGTCCACTGGCCCTCGAGATCCATTACCTGTCACTCAACTTCATCGTCATTGGAAAATTTCAGTAGCAGATCTAAGCAGATGATCTCTAACCACTGATAAGATTTAGCCAAATATATAAAGTGGAAGGGGAAATATTGTGCCCAAAATATATAATGAAAAAGGGGGAATTTTGTGGCATAGAGGACAAATTATTAAATTGAAGAGAAAAGAAAGCATCCTCAAGTGGGAGTCGAACCCACGACGTCATGATTTCTAGCCATACGCTCTACCATCTGAGATATTTGAGGACATAGGAATCGACACACTCTCGTGAACACTTTTTCTCCATAATTTGATATTCATGTGAGAAATGAATCGAAAATCAAACGTACTTCCCAAGTAGCACAGAGTCATAAAATCAACATAATAACTTCTCATACCGTCTTGAAGACCACGTATTTGTATGTTTTAGAACCAAAAAGTTAATGTGCGATTTATAGCCTTCAGGCGTTGCTACGACGTCGTGTAGTAGATATAACGAGAGTACAATAAATAATTCTCGAGATGAAGTTGTACTGTAGTTTGTATGTAAATAAATTGTATGTGTCGTTAAGTAGAACTTGAGAGCAGTTGGTGTGAGGTTATTATGACAATGAACATATGTGGTTCTAATGAATAGATTTTTGAAACGTTTCTACGACTACATATTTTATCCATGTAATGTAGTTTTATCAACTGATGAACTTTGGTCGTAATGATTACATTATGTAGATACATCTAACCATAGATATGGTTAGATTATTTTTGTTGGATAGGTATATTGTGTTATGTATGTAGAATATTCAGTTCCGTATGAATGATTAAAATGCCAAAACAAAAATCTAATCTGCCTTACAAGAGAACTGGAGCGTATGGAAAAATATAAAGAGGAAGGATGAGTGCCTACCCCAAAATTAACATCTGAAATAATTAATCAGTCTATCGGAACACTGCAAAAAAATGAAGTTCATCCAGTTCCTTCAATTCTTTTCACAACAAGGAAAGACATAAATAATATGTATGTGCACTTCGAGTGATAAATAAAAAATATTTAAATATTCAACATCAGCATAACCTCTATTGTAAATGTCAGTTATTTTTAGCGTTTTCCATTAGGCGGAACTAGCGGAATGCTTATGCACCCAGTGTATATCTTCTTCTGTTTTGATAGCGTTACGACGTTAGTACAACAAAACTTGCTACTTGTGGTCATAGCGACTACATTACAACTTTTTTATGTAAGATATTGCAATGTCTTTGAGACACTCGTAAACTATTCTATGATAGTACATACCGGAGTAATTACAACTTTTCGACACTAGAAGGACAGCATCCATGTTTTTTGATTGATTGATAACATCATTCTGGTAGCCATATTGGAACAAAAATATTTAAAATAAAAAATATGGGACCCTGGGTGTTATATCATTTTAAAAATCATTGGAGATATGCTACTCAAGTATCTTTCGTAATATGATCTACATATTTCAACGGTTAAAGGGAAAAATGGATGAAATATATATTTTCTGAAATGAAAATAAATATGTATTTCTCTTTATTTTCGAGGCGCATGAACTTTAAGTAATTTTTTAAAAATTTGGTTTAGAACAATTCTTAAAGGCACATAGATGAAAATCATTTTTATCTCGATAACTATCATGGTCACAGAGTATCATGAACATGTGAAGGAAGGCTGACTTATATATTATATTGATATTAAATGAAATCTTTTGATATGGTATACATATTGTAATACTATATTAGAAAGATTATGGCCTTCTTGCATAATGATATAAGACCACAGAACGACCCTTTTGCGACTGGCTTATATGAGTCTATATTGGCAAGTCATTACCACTACTTTATAACGTCGATGTGACGTCGCAAGAGTGTTCCTTTTTGTCGTATTGGCATACATAGCGACATCTCAGCATATTACAAGACCTAAGTCATGGACTTTTGCGAAAGGTCTAGTAGACGTCTGTACAACCGAATTATGACCTCTGTGCTACTTGGGTTATCACTGGCCGTCGGGATCCATTACCTATCACTCAACTTCATCGTCATTCGAAAATTTCAGTAGCAGATCCAAGCAGATGATCTCTAACCACTGATAAGATTTAGCCAAATAATGAAAGTGGAAATATTGTGTCCGAAATATATAATGAAAAAGGGGGAATTTTGTGACAAATTATTAAATTAAAGAAAAAAAAGCATCCTCAAGTGGGAGTCGAACCCTCGACCTTATGATTTCTAGCCATATGCTCTACCATCTGAGCTATTCGAGGACATAGCAATCGACACACACTCGTGAACTCTTTTTCTCCATGATTTAATATTTATGTGAGATATGAATCGAAAATCAAATTATTAAATTAAAGAAATATCTTTTAGGAAAAACTATGCATACATAATATTTCATCACTATATTTCAACTTCAAGCACATATGAAGCAAATTTGTGAGTTTGTGATCTCGACTATTCGAAAGGAGATTCATGTGAATGAGCTATTTCCAGTGCGATTAATCATGTACACAGCCGGATTGAATGCTTCTGCCCAATACGACTTTGGCAAATTTTCAGCTTGCAACATTGTTCTGGCGGCTTCCACAATGGTACGCATTTCTCTGTCCACCTTGCCATTGTGTTTCGGAGTATATGATACTGACTTTTGATGTCGTTTTCTATTTTAAGAAATTTGTTGGAACTTGTGACAGTAGAAAACCATTCCTCATGCCAAGTTATATGCTCGGTTGCACCACTGTCAAGGTACCAATGTTCATCTGATAGTATTTCATGATTATATAAGGCCATAGGGATACACGAATTTTTCCATTCTTCATTATTTTCGCCATTTTCATCGCTTTTCCTAATTCTGCAATATTGGATGAAACTACCTGGTTTCTTACAAAAATCGAAAAGCTTGTTTTGATTTCTGTTCCCAAAATACTCCTCTTTGGTGTGTCCGTATATTCCGCAGTTTGTGCACATATTAGGAGTTTTATTTTCATCTAGACACTCGCCAACTTTTCATTCTTCATTCTTTTTTCCTCTATCTGATACTTGAATTCTCTCTGTGAAGACATGAGAACCTTAATAATCAACATCTGATTGGGAATATTTTCAGCAGCTTGTATTAATCGAATGACAATATCTTCTATTCTGAAAACATGAACGGATACTCCTTCACCCTCATATTTGTAATTCTATTATTGTTCTTTCACTCTGTTGTCTTTTTGTTTTTAATATTTCATTTCTTTTTCATACTCCTCCCTCTCTCAGCTGCAGGTCTGATGCTTTGTTTTGTATCTCTTTCGATAATATCTATGAAGCCCCTTGAAGCTGGGACAATATTCAATTGAAACTTCCATATGATCCAATTTGATTTGCCTGTGAGCCGAATCTGATAATTCTGACTTATCCCTCGTTCCATTTGATCTATAAATACGACTTGCAAAATTTTCACCACTTGGTATCTACTTATTGCAATATTTACACGACCTATTTATTCTCTGGCTGGGCTAATAACCTTCTGAATGGGAAGAATATAGAATATAGTAGTAAATTATTGAATTTCACTTTGAAATATTTATTGAACAACTACTTACATAAAAAATATTGACATGGATACTAACAAAAAAATTACATACAAGACAATTCAATTCATTATTGAAATTCAACAGACCTTTGAAGACCAATATCACAATACGCGGAAAGAATCACGAGAAAGTAGCTCAACATCTGCGAAAATCCTCGGATATATAATATACGTCATACATGCTGAATTCACTCAAAATATATACAGATCGTATTGATTTTTCGAATTCATTTGGGCATCGAGTGATCCTACTAGCCGGGCAGTTGGTTAAATCCACTAGCCCACTTTATTTTATTATGGTAGTTTCATATTGCACTTTTGGATTATGGTGATACTGAGAGAGTAATACACATTATTCATGAGAGCCATTCGATCCTCGTCCATCATTTTCAGGAATAATTTTGACGCAAAAACGAAAACACTGGGAAATCCACAGACTATGTTTGTTTTCAACTAGTAAAAGTTCATTATAACAGATGATAGATTGAAAATAATAAACTATTGGAAGATTAACGACTTTCACGTACCCGATAGTTTCTAGGTACTTGATTGATTACATTGCTAATGCAATTTGAAGCACGTAATTCCAATCAGGTGAATATTCAAACGGTTTGTTTGTCGTATTTCCCGACCAATCTATTCCAGGATGTTTTCTGTATTTCATCGCCTATTCAATCGGGGTTGGTAGTTATGATTTCTTGATGAATAAAGTTATATAAAATATTCTCGATACATATCTAAATTCAATGTAGAGGGTTCTGCACCAATACATCAGACTAAGAAGCAAGTTCGTTCCATTGTTGATGCAAACTGTTCGGCAAAAGTGCGCTTTTCTGGAAATTATTTTCAAATCGTTTCGAGTATAAAAATGCGAATATTTTATTAATTGAATATCCTGTAGATTTTTGCATATATAGAACTACTGGACTTTTATTAATGGAAGAATTCAAGCACTTTTTGATGATGGGTGCCTTAAATAATTTCTTGGAATGCAGTTTTCAACCAGAAATTTCATAATGACTTCATGAAAAGACATGAATAATACTTCGATCCAATTGTTGAATATAGTTTCTTGAAAGAATTATTTGTATATGAAGTACACTGTGGGCAGATATGTTGGCGCGTCTGCAAATTTTTTGCAGAGGGTCATTTTCTGCAAATAATTTTTTGTGGAAGAAATGTTGGAAATAAAATTACAAAAGAATGTGGAAAGCTGAAAACACTTATACAGGGTGAGTCAGAAGTACTTTGACAAACTTCAGGAGGTGATTCCTCACAATATTCTAATATGAATTGTCCAAATAAATTGATGTCCGGAAACGCTTCGTTTCCAAGATACAGGGTGTTGAAGTTTCAGTTTTACTTTCGTTTTTTTTTTAATAACTTCCGAAATACTGACCTTAATCAAACGAAAATTGGTATTGAGAGGTTTTTTGGGGTGTCGAATTCGAACCTGATGTTATTATTGCTTTTACTCGTAGGAGGCGTCACCTACACGTCTTTTTTTAAGATTCATAACTTTTTTGAGCGTACTTTTAGCACATTTTTCAGTAAAAAAATCAATTTTTCTATCATATCTACGTGAAAAAAGCTACCCCTGTTACGAGTCGCTATAAGCAACCGTTTTCTAGATATTTGGACTTGAAAATTTCCAGTCGATCATTTGATAATCGATGCGTGTTGAAGTTATTATCATTATTTTGAATTTTTCATAAGATCGCTTAGGAAATGAATTTGACATTTAAGTAAGTAGTTGTGGTGGCGAGTAGTTTGCGTCAACACATGTTCACCTCCTACGAGAGATGAAGATGGGTTGCGGAAACTTAGGTGGCTACCTCCAAGTGGTATCGCTGGATAACGGGGTTGACAAGGAAAATCCAGTGGGAATGACCAGAAATGGTCAAAACCTGCGGATCTCTAAGTCAATCTCAAACCAAATGCCACTACAACATGGCTTAATCCAAGGCGTCAAGCGACCCGTGCCGAGGGATGGATGATACCTGAGCCAGTCAGGTATAAAAAAAACGGAGCCTCTGGGATACATGGCGACCTCCCAGAGTAATCTGCCTTACACCTGCGCAGGGGGCACCGCAGGTGTGGACGACCCTTTCCCCTACACAAACAACCCTGGGGAACTTCCAGTTGAAGAAGACCCAACACCGATAGCGGGTATGGAAGTCGAGGAGATTCCAGTTGAATCACACTCGGCACCAGAAACCGTAAACCCAACCGAGGAGGGATCAGCAGATGGTCGAACACCTACTGAGAAACTCCCGGAAACAGAGTGGATTCCAAAGCCATTTGGTAAAATGGAAACCAAAAAGATTCTTCAGCTCATCAAAACCCAGGACATGGGGATAGATACTGAAGAATGGCTTGTCATCAAGAGACAAGAGGAGGCCTCGGGTCTAACTCTTGTCTTTCAATCTTCGACTGTGACGCCCTGAGTGGTGGGCGACGCAGGATCTTTGGAGGGATCGGCCCGGAAACGGGCATGAATCTGAAGAGCCTTATCGGCGGGCTTCTAGACCTAATTAAGGGCACAAACCTGTTTGAATGAGGAACCACTGACGACAGAGTGATACAATAGACCCCAGCTGGTCGCAGTGTCAAGGGAAGCTAAGTGCCAGCCCTGTCTCTGGCTCGTCAGCCTTAAACCAACCAACCAACCAACCAAGTAGTTGTGGTAATTACTAAGATGTCTAAAACCCCTGGTGCTTGCACTTATACCTGTAGAAGTTTGGGATCGACTTGGCGACACTTGGCCTACTTGATAATAGAGATTACTAGCGTGTCAGATGGCGCCAATTTCGTTTTAGTTCCAATTCAGTAACAGGGTATATTTATTTCCTCAGATTTATTTTTGAGGCGTACTGTTCGCGGTTCTAATTTTAGCTTTGCTATTGGTTGAGAAGAGACATCTGTCAAACTTCACCAATGGCAAAGCCAGAATTAGAAGCTCCCGAACATTGCACAAAGAAAGCACTATCGTATTATTTTTCGTATTTTGTACCATTTGAATTTGAAGTTAACTGCTTTTTGACAGACAGAGAATTGGAAATGAAATTCTCATTAAATTGCAGAAAATATAGAATCCAATGCATACAATATGATGAACTATGGAAATATCATTATTAGTCAATTCGTCAAGATTTGTACTTGCTTTTGGTACTGAATACAGGTGAAAATTCGAAACTGTGGCTTTATACTGTCCACACAAAATACAAAGGTGGCCCCATAGAGAAACTAAAAATAAAGAGAGTTGTCAAACCTGCAGTAAAAGTTGGCACCACGTTTAGACAGTGGCGACATATCTCGCAACTGGCCGAACTAAGTACAGTTGGTAAAACTGATTGAGATAAGGCGGGTTTTTCAAATGTGTTACTTTTATGATTGATATGGTATATATTTTATAAGCGATCGATTTGCCATTCTTGTATTCCATATGAATGGTTGTATCATATGAAATACAGGAATGGCAAATCGATCACTAATAAAATATATACAGTAATCGATTCGTGGAATCTGATAGTTCATTCGTGGTTAAAATAAAGTTTCAAAGTAAATCTTTATTTCATGATATCAAGAACAAAATTAAAGATCTTATAAAACAAGAATAATAAGTTGAACACTATAAAAACACATTTTATTGTATCTAGGACAAGGTATAACTACAGACAGAACAATAATAAAACTCCGAAATACAACAAAATTAAAAATATTCTTCAGTCTTCATCAAATCAACCAAAATGAAAACAAATTACATTTACAACAAACTTTCAATAATTTTGTTCATTTATTAGCACAAAGGAGAACGAGTAGGTATACTTAACAAATACTCCAGTTTGATGATAATCTCCGTACTTCCTCAAATGGTGATAGGAAATGGAAACTGATGGACGGAAATAAGTATCAGTTTGTGAACAAATTTCTGCAACTGATGGATGGAAATAAGTATCAGTTTGTGAAAAGCAGCTTATATTTTACCTTGTGAAAGAATATTTCGAGGAATTTTAGCGTCAACTCGAATAACAAAACATTCCATTTTCGACGTTGGGTTCATAATTCAAGTCCATAGTATAATTAACTTTTCGATGACAATTAACAGTAGAATTATTCTGAAATTATTACGTGGTTTGTCATTTTCTGACAAATGTCGAAATTGGAAAATTATCATGTCAGTCGTCTGTTTATTGCGGGCAGCGCCTCCATGCGCGACTGGCCGTACCAAAAACTTGGTGGTCAAGATCGCCAATGTTTCAAACAGTCTCTTTATTTTTAATTTGTCTATGGGTGGCCCATTCTACAAAAAGTATTCTTACACACTACACTACCTGAAAATAAACAATTCCTGACGCGCTAATGAACTGATGAACGAGTGATTTTGCAAAGAACAAACTCAGGAATTGAGTTCTGACATTTAGCGAGAATATAGACAAACATTTTTAGACGGCGCCATCTACCACAGAGAGAGAAGCTCTGTTGAAGTAACAGGTGGTGTCCCCTCGAAAATCTAAACAATATCGAATCAGTTCAATCACCAGGGTTTTTAGACATCTTAGTAATTACATATTATGTGACAGTTAAACCATTTGTTGTTTTGTTGAAGTTTCTGTAAGTTTTAAAACACAAATTTTGCAAAAATGGATTATTTAAACAATAATGCTCATTTAGCCGATATGCATTTCATTTATGGCCCTGTGGATGGCAATGCGCGCGAAGCAAGACGTATTTACCAGGAGCGATTTCCCAATGGAGTACTGCCTTCAGCTCCAACATTTACCAGTCTCCACAGTCGTTTAGCAGAAACAGGTAGCTTCAAGGAGGCAGCTGAACAAGTACAAGTATAATTGCTGGAGCTCTCAATTCTAATCAGTCTACAGTTTGGAGAATTATCCAGGATCAACAATTTTATCCATACCATATTCAAAGGGTACAAGCTCTTTTACCACGAGACTTTCCCCAACGCATTACTATGTGTCAGTGGTTTTTGAGAAAATTGTCTGAAAATCCTCAATTTTCAAGATATGTATACTTCACGGACGAGGCAAACTTCTCCCGAAATGCTATCACAAACTTTCATAACAACTATGTTTGGGCTCTGGAAAATCCGCACGCAGTTAGTGAAAAACATTACCAGTATCAATTTTCTGTAAATGTATGGGCGGCAATAATTGATAATTACTTGATAGGTCTTTTCTTTCTTCCGTTCCGACTGAATAGCGCAACTTACAGAGACTTTTTGGAAAGTGAATTGCCGGGACTACTTCAGAATGTACCATTAGAAATTCGTATCCACATATGGTTCATGCATGATGGGGCTCCGGCCCATTTTAGCCAGGGAATTCCTTAACACTGTCTATCCAAATCGATGGATCGGTAGGGGTGTAGAAGAATCTAACCAGCCGTGGGCACCAAGGTCCCCAGATCTAAACCCGCTAGATTTTTATTTTTGGTGACATTTGAAGATACTAGTTTATGAAACTCCAGTTGCGATCGAGGATGATCTAAGAAACCAAATAGTAGACGCCTGTGAAACAATAAGAAACACTCCAATAATTTTTGAACGGGTACGAGATTCAATGACTAGAAGACTGAATGCCTGTATCTTCGCTGAAGGTGGACACTTCGAACAATTTATCTGAATATAATTTAGTTTCCTTTATATTATTCTATTTTATTTTATTCTCCATATTCAAAATTTATTGAAATAAAATGTTGATATTTCTTGAAAATTTTATTAAAACGAATAAAGATTCTGCACCGTTGATACAAAAATAACTATTTTGAACGAGTAAAAATAAATAGAAAAACCAAAACTACTCACTTAAACGTCAAATTCATTTCCTAAGCATTCTTGTGAGAAATGCAAAATAATGGTAATAACTTCAACACGCATCGATTATCAAATAATCGACTTGAATGTTTCAAGTCCAAATATCTAGAAAACGGTTGCTTATAGCGACTTGTAACAAGGGGAGCTTTTTTACGTAGATATGATAGAGGAATTGATTTTTCCACTAAAATCTCTAAAAAAAAGACGTGTAGGTGGCGCCTCCTGCGAGTAAGAGCAATAATAACATCAGGTTTGAATTCGACACTTCAGAAAACCTCTCTATACCAATTTTCGTTTAATTAAGGTCAGTAATTCGAAAGGTATTTGAAAAAAACGAAAATACAAATAAAACTTCAACACCCTGTATCTTGAAAACGACGCGTTTCCGGACATATATCAATTCAAACCATTCATATTAGAATATTGTGAGAAATCACCTCCTGAAGTTTGTCAAAGTACTTTTGAATCACCCTGTATAGAATGTTTTTTTTTTGTATGAAGTGTATATTTCAATAAATGTGCAAAGCGCTTTTGACTTTCGTCATCTTTATTGCTTCCTGAAAGTAAATACTCGAGCTTAATACAGTAAAAGAATTTATGAGTTGATGAATTAGATTAAGAAAATTAAATTATTTTGAAATTTTGTTGGGTACTTATAAGTCAGGTGAAGGAAGTGATACAATGGATGAAGACAGGTTTGGTGTAAGAATACCAGTAATGGCTTAGAATCTAACGAATCACATGTTGCAATTCAAAAGACCAGGTGGATGGGTCTAATTGTGTCAATGACAATTCATTTGCTTTTTGAAGTGTCAGCTGTCAATTGGAGAAAATGGTTATACCAACTCAAGTGGAAAATGAGTCGAAATTGCAAGTTCAGTGATATTAGATTTTATGAAAGGAAATGAAACATTTTTCAATTTTGAATCGTGAAATCGAGATGGATGGGTTTTATTTCTATGGAAGACATCTATAAATGTAACAGTTGAAGAAACGGCGAATAGACAGAAAATAATGAGGAATAGTTCACATCAATTTCTTCAAATGATATCTGGGGATAATGGAGACTAATCCACCTTCTGAACATTTGGGAGAAATGTTCGCTATTTTCCAATTTATGTGAGAAATTTGATAATAGGAAAAACTCGTCTTCATATGTGGGGAAGGCAATTATATATAATTGAGAATTCTTGTCGTCAATTTGGAGCCATCTATCGCTTTCCAGTTTCAATAATGGTATAGTTTTCCATTGCCGTTTACACAAAATGAATTTCGTTTTTTTTCCATTCATGTTGCGCCCTTCAGATATTTTTTTGTTTCGGGACGCTTTGAACAATTTTACACGCTTTATTAGCTTCACTTGTAGTATGAATGTACGTAATAGAATGTTTAAAATTAATTTTCACCCATTTCCAGATGTCTGAATCATTTCAAATTTTGTACATGTATTAAGAGCCGATGACAATAATTCACATAACCTGAAATTCTCACCAAGATCATCAGAAAAAAATAATTTGCATTTCAAAGATATGGCAGTCTGGTCCTGCCTTGAACCTGGATAGCCGTGTGAAAAATAGCTCCAAAGTTAGTTAGCGATTTAAAAGCGTTATCTAGCCCGAAAGGGGTCTTGTACCCCCGAAGAGTGGAGAACGAACCCCCTGTGCATACCCAATTGAAGATTGAACCTACAAACAACCTAGTAGTAAACTTATTTTATACGGTTCAAATGGAAGCTTGTCTTCAAAAAGTGTTTTTATTAGTTATTTTTTCAAACTACAATTTTATTTATGATGAGGCTATTCCGTTTTTGGGGATTTCTTTTTTACGCAATCTGCATCTTGCAAGCTCATATTCTTTTAGTAGTAGACTGCAAAAAATGTATCCAACAAAATTCCCTCTCTAGAATCAGTAAAGCACCATCTACATTACAAACACATCATTAAAAAAATATTGACATGCAATATTAGTATTTTTACAATGAATAATACATGAGGTAGCTGCTATTTGAATAAAAAGTATTCAGTAATATATAATTGAGCTTTGTCCGTACAAGGAAATCTAATAGATTATTTCTGTATCATTATGTCGCTACATATATGTACATGAATGGAATACATTCTACAGTGTGTAATCATTTCAGTTCATGATGATTCAGGGCCTTTTAGCTCGCTATAAAACGTGGATATTTTAAAGGGATTTTCCAAAGAACAATTTCAATAAATATCTCACTTCTGCAAAAGAGCAGAATCAGCATATTTTTCCTTCTGTTAGTCTTATTGGGATCTTTCATTGCACATTCAACACCAGTAGGAGAAAATTTATGTGAGATAAGGAATTCAGACGTTTCCATTCAATTCGATTCATATTTATGAACAACTTCTGAAGTATCCTCTAATGATCAAAATATTGAAAGGGTTCGATGGAAATGTAAGAAAAAAAATTTTTTTTTTACTTATCTAATTATAATGATCAACACACAGTATTTTCAAGTTGAATGAGTTTCCGATTGCTTTCTCGTACAGCTGAAACGTCTAAATTGTATTTTATCATTTTCCGATCTGGTTCATTTCTCAAACCTCTTTCATTCCATGTGTCTATATTCATTTTATTCTGATATTTTTTCTTATTTTTCAGTTAATGTCCATAATTTCATCTGGTCGAAACCTTTTTTTCCCTGTCGTTTGATTGGTGAGTTTCCCATTACCATATGTTTTCTGTTATTTCAGTTTACCTTCTTCTTCATTCCATTTATAAAATTTCTCTTCAATTCCCGCGTTGTGACATTATTTTCCTGATTTTTCCATTCACTTTGTTTCTCTTCGTATCTCTCGATCCTCTCTGATTAAATTGCAATACAGGGTCAGTTTTTAGTTTTATTTAACTTTGCACCACCATCATAGTGTTCTATTTGCTGCTGAGCACAACCAAACAAGTTCATACCCAATTCTCAAAAAGTTTCTATCATTTCTCTGACTTCTACCTACTTTTCATGAAATTTTCCATTGATTCGTTCAGTATGTCAACAATCTTTTATATCTACTTTAATGCATGGTAACAGAAAAAGAAAACTTTCCTCAAATCATCCAGAAATAATTTCCATCAATTACGCACTGCATTCGAAACCAACAAGACAAATTACCACTTCTCCGGATACCATGCTTCGTCCAAACATCTGAGAACGGAATCGTCTCGCTTTGCCAATTATAACGAAATAAATACTAACTTTCATTTACCAACAAGGAAAGCGCACCGAACAATTTCAGGCATTTTTCCCGACATTTCGATGTAAACAATTACATACCGTCTATCCAAACGGGTAAATAGAAATTATTGACGTGAATTCTTTGAATCATTACGCTGGAGAAAATATCTAGAATGTATACTCGTCAGCAAAATATAGGTGAAAGGGAGGAAAATTCAGTTTGATAGAGTTAGAGCAGATATGAGAAATATTCGCACAACTTCAGATTCACTTCCATACAACTAAGTTTCCGTGAATGCATATTTCAAAACACATATGAAGAAAATAGTACATTATGATACATATGCAAGGGCAAATATGCCTTTAAGGTTGATAAAGGAGCAAATGGTTCAAAAGTACTCGATACACGAGTATCAAATGCTATTTTCGTCGTATATACATCATAGCATTTTTTTTTTAATTGATGCGGCCGATACTTCACTTAATGATTTTCACTAAACTGGGTTTACAAAACCTCGACACGTGTTTCGCTATACAATAGCTTTTGAAAGTGGAGATAATATTAAATCATCAATCAAGATATATCATGTTAAATAGTCAAAGCAGGTAGTAGCAGGTATATATGAATCTGATTAGGAATATCGAGGATATTGAGGATTATGCCTTAGGTATTCATTAGTAATGAGGCTAAGTAGAACGGAGATTATATACATGACGTGTTTAAGTTGATCTGGTCATTGCATTCAATCAATCAAGATATGCTTTATTGTCAAAGAATAAAATTATTAAAGACAAAGCTTAGGTACATATTTGAACATTTAAGTAATAGGTTTGTAAAAATTATAAAAATAATCTGAGATTATGCACATACAGTTAGGTTATAACTAAATGAGTGGGTACAATATAAAAATATATATAAAAATAGATTGATATTGTCTAAGATACGCCATATACATATACATTTAAGACGTGCAGACCAAAAAATACAAAGTGTGGTAAATAGGCAAGGTTGAATAAAGGACAGTATGTGTGAAAATAAATAAATAAATGAAGACAATGTTACGTATTATGGAGCTATTGAGAAAATTTGTTATAGTCATACAATTTCGTCAAGGGTTATGAGTGAGCTCTCAAGTATGTGGCACTGCGACTAGCTAAAGGTTCAAGTTGAAGTATTCATCTAGCTCTAGATTTTTTTTACCTCTCTTCTGAATCGCCTGAGACATGTAGTTTCTCTAGTGGTTATGGGGAGATGATTATACATTTTAATGCCATTGTATATTATAGAATCTCTAACCAAATTATTAGATGGTCTAGGTAGTCTGATATTATTGTTCTGTCGAGTGTAATATGAATTATCATTTGTTACAAGGAGATTTTTATTTTGATGTATAAGGGTGAATGTATATAGATGTTACCGTAAGTATACTGAGATCAATGAACAGCGTTCTTCATGAGTCTCTGGGTCTTTTTTTGCCAATATACCTTAAGGCTCTTTTTTTAATTACAAAAACATTTTTGAGCTGGTAAGAACATCAAGCGCCCCAAAATGCAATCCCATACCTTAGATGAGATTCGATTAGAGCAAAGTACGCCGATCTGGCTGCGTTCATACCCAAATCGTTCGAGATTACTCGAATTGCGTAGCATCCCGAGGACAACTTATTACAGAGATTGTTAATGTGATAATCGAATTTCAGTCTAGAGTCTATACTTAATCCAAGGAAACGTGTCTCTGTTTTGTTAAGGATATTTTCATCCTCCAGTGGTATATCTGGTAGGTTGCAGCGAAATGTGATTATATTAGTTTTTTTTATGTTGATCACTAAAGAATTGGAGTCGCACCATTGTTTTATTGTAATCAATTCCCTTTCGATGTTATCTAGCAGTAGTTGCTCTGAATTATCATGCCATAGGAAAGTTGCGTTATCCGCAAATAGAGTGATCTTGGCAGTGATGTTCAAGAGGTTTATATCTATAATGTAGAGCAAAAAGAGGATGGGTCCGAGTACTGAGCCCTGAGGTACTCCCAATTCAATACCAACCCTATTGGAGTCAGTGCCACAGCGCACTATTTGACTGCGATTGCTCAGATAGGATTTCATCCATTCATGGCCCGAATTTCTAAATCCGTAAATTTCGAGTTTCTGTAGCAGAGTATCGTGACTTACGCAATCGAACGCTTTCGAGAAGTCGCAGAATATCGCCGCTGCGTAGTCGCCTGCATTGATATTTCTGTATACTTCCGACATAAAAAAAATAAAGCGTCATTGGTACCGTTGATAGGCTGAAAGCCAAATTGTTCTGGACAGATTATGTTGTTAATTAATACGAAGTTTTGAATGCGGATCTTCACTATTTTTTCAATTATTTTAGCTAAGCTAGGGATAAGCGATATGGGCCGGTAATTGGAGGGGTCTCCTTTATGGATAGGGATAACCACAGAAGTTTTCAAGACGAGAGGCTCCGGTTCTGAACAAGGGGTTGATTAGTTCAACCAAAGCTGTCAAAGCAGTATCAGGAAGATTTAGAATGACATTAATTGAAATATCATCTATCCCTGAGCAGTTTTTGTTTTTAATATCTCTCAGGATCTCTTTGAGTTCACTGAGGGTGGTGTCGGAAACTCGTTAGCAATATTTATATTTTCCAGTTATGACAAAGGTGAGTTTGGAGCTGTATATTGCAGAAGTAGGTATTGAGTTCATCGGGCTCAATAGATATAGTCTTCTTTGTTTTAGTTTTGCCTCTTAGTTCGTTGATGATTTTCCAACATTCTTTACTTTTGTTATTCGATTCCTCCAATCTATCTCTTTAATAAGTATATTTTGCTAGTTTGAGGACGTTGCGATATATTTTTCTATATTTGAGGTAATAGCTGTGGGAGAACGGCTCATTGGTGTATTTGCGGATGTTATGTAGAGATTTCATATTTTCAGCTGAAATTTTGATTCCACTAGTTATCCATGATTTTCTTTTTCTCTTAATTTTGATCTTTTGAATTGAAAATGCTTTCACAAAGTTTCTTTGGAGTTTGTCATAGAAATCATTGAATGCTATGTCCGATTTCGTAGTGCAGTCCCAATTGGTTACTGGACATATGTGTTGAAATTTTTTGTAATTACTAGTGCTATAGAGACTGCCGTATTTAAATTTATTTTGGGAGTCAACTTTTTGGTCAATACTCACCGTACTGATGACAGCTTCGTGATCGGATATACCCAAGGGTACGACTGTACAGATAACGTTCTCCAAGTTACTGCAGAAGTAATCGATAGTTGTGGCATTCTGTGAGGAGATTCTACATGCATATGTTAATTAAAAGAGTCCAATAGGTTTTGAAGCCTCCACTTCATAGTAAAGTTCATGTTGAAGTCACCTGCGACTATATTTCTGGATGTGTCAGGCAACTCAGAGAGTAAATTATCGAGTTTCTGAATGAATAACATTGCATCCGAGTTTGGAGCTCGGTAAAGGCAAACAATAAAGAGATTCAACCGTTGGCAATGGACCAGAGAAAATTCATTCATTCATTCCTAAACTTTCTAGAGGGTCGAGTTCATATGCTTTCTTCTCTGTATATAATATTTCGGTATCGTTAACAAAACAATGTTTTTCAGTAAGTTTCAATAAAGAAACCCCCGTTTTGTAACAGTATGTATAATCTAGATTCAGGATGGGAAAACCTATAAGAACTCATAGAAGTAGTGCGTATAGTACAATAATTCAATCGCCAAGTATAAGGAAAGAAGAAATTAAAGAAATCATCAAAAGTCCTAACAACCCGAATAAATGACATGGAAGATTTAAAAAAAAAATTGTGAGATTTAAATATTTCTAAACGCTTCCTAATGGTTCTTTGTAATCTGATTGAAATCAATAGAAAGATAACATCTGAATGTTTTTGGGGAGGTATCCGAATTCCATATTTTGAGTTTTATCTCCCCCTGGAAGTGAAATTATCAGTTATCTATTCTGAGAGGGGCAAATTACTAAATACGTTACTGCGTTCTTGGTATTCTGGATTCTAGAATGAACTGAGGAAATTTCAAGTTTGTTGATAACGTACCGTTTAAAAATTGTTTTCCTAAAATATTAACAAAATTATTATTGGGAAATTCTAACTACAAAATATACTTCCTTCGATAACGTTTCGGGAATCACTTCTGTTCCCTTTATCAAATCCCGGTTTTTATAAAATAATCACAATTTTGAATCGCACTTGAAGTATTTCGTACAAAATAGGTCACGTTGAATTGAACATCCTGTGAACTTCTGTGGTGCATGTCAGAATTTGACAAGCACTTGTCAAGATAATACGAAATACTTCAAGTGCGATTGAAAATTGTGATTATTTTCCAAAAACCAGGATTTGATTGAGGAAACAGAGGTGATACCCGAAACGTCATCGAAGGAAGTATGTTTTGTATGTAGAAGTATCCAATTTACTTTTGTTGTAATATAAAGGCAAATTATTTTCAAACGGTACGTTACTAAAAAATTTGAAATTTTCTTAGTTTATTCCAGAATCCAGAATATCAAAAACGCAGTAATGTATTGGGGCAAATTTAGTAATTTGCCTTCTTCCTCAGAACAGATAACTAATAATCTTTACTTCCAGGAGGAGATAAAACACAAAAGAAAGATGTATAAAAACGGATTTTCTTTTGGTTCGATTCAACCATAGAATATATCATAAAACTGAACATTCAAATTGTTACGATTGTATCGTAATAGTAAATAATACTTTCGGAATAGATCAACATTTAATTCCTTTTCTGAAAGACAGTTCTTTATTATCTGACAGTCCGTCACTTCTATTTTAAACAATAGTCAATCGTTATCTGAATACCGCTATTTCTGAATAGCACAGGGAACGTTTCCCAACACCTCCTTTTCTTAGACGAAATCTTGTAAGTATCTAGGAGCAGTTCTTGTCCTGATAGGTCTAAAACATGAAGGAATACTATGTTCGTTCTCAGCAGTGGTCTCTTCGGAAATATCAGTTGAACCACTATCTTCTTGAGATATCTCAACTGAGGAAGATAAAGTATCTTCATTTGAGTTTGCTGAAAGGATAATAGGATTCCTTGGAATTTCGATTGAATCCAGTAATAAGTCCAATGGCAGTTCCGTTCCGTACTGATGACTTTTTTCTGTATATCTCAACTTCAATTGGTTTACATGGAATCTTAGGAGTTTGGTTCTCCTATGATTCTCCATAAGAACGTTATACATAACATTTCCCACTTTCTCAATAACTTTCCCAGGTTCCCATGTGAAATGATTATGTTTGAAAATTTTGCAATAGACAAAATCATCTGTTTTGAAATGTTTTTCTTTTGTGTTATTCCTCAAATCACACAGTACATCTTGCCTTGATGTAGCTAGAAAATTATCTTGTCTGTTATCAGTGGGTTTCAATAAGTCAAAAACTGTCCGGATTTTCCTCCCTAATAGAAGTTCAGCAAAAGATTTTTCTTCCGGTGCATTTCGGTTAGGAGTACTCCGGTAGGTTGACAGGAAAATTTGAATTTGTTTGGTCAGAGGTAGTCCTCCTGCTCCTCCAATTTTTCTTAGAGATCTTTTGAAAGTGTCCACCAACCTCTCTGCCTGACCATTTGACTGTGGCCAATATGGGGCTGTTTTTATGTGCTGAATTCCATTCTGTTCACAGAAGTTCTGGAATTGGTGACTGGTAAACTGTACTCCATTGTCTGATACAATAGTTTCTGGTATTCCAAATCTCCCAAAGACTTCTTCCAATATCTTGACAGTATACGATGATGTTATGGTTTTTGTATCGAAAATTTCAGGCCATTTCGAATAAGCATCAACAATTATGATGGAATAATAACCATCCACTGGACCAGCATAATCAATATGTAATCCATAATTTCTGATTTTTTCAAAAAGTTTCATCAAGTTATTCTGATGGTCTTCTTTATTTTTACCGGATACTATTATATCATCTATACAGGGTGTAACTGAATAAGTGTAAAACATTTAAGGAGGTGATTCCTCATCGAAAAAAAGATAGGATCTTTCATATAAAGAAACTTCATTGGAGCATCCCTTGTTAAGATACAGCCCCTTAAAGGGGGTACATAAAATTTGTATAACAATTTTTTTCACAAGCACTGAAAAAGTTACAATATTGAAATTAACCTGACGTTTTGTACTACCAAAAAGACACTTAGCCAGTAATTTATTTGGTTTACCCCATGGTTGTAAGGGGTGAAAAACGCAACCCCTAAAATTTATTTCCAATGTAACTTTTGTCTTATTATTTGTTTACCATTTAAAACTTTATTTCCGATAGCCTGTTTCATTCTAAACAAAAAATGTCTCTTGGGTTTTTTGCCCAAAATAAACCAGTAAGCAGCAAAACATTATTTTACGAACAACTACAGAGATACATCGTCATAAATGCAAAAATACGAAACTAATCTATCTAGTAGGTCGCTATTAGCGATAGTGACAATTAAATTGGTATGACGCTGTCAGTTTGGGAATTTTCGAAATTGAATTAATACTAATTGTGTGTTGTTGTTCTGTTCTTAATTTGTTACTTTAATAATTCACTTGTTAATAAAATGGCATACACAAATGAGGAAATGGCTGATATGCATTACGTTTACGGTCTGTCGCAGGGGAATGGGTTAGAAGCTTCTAGAAGATATGCTGAAATGTATCCTCAACGGCAGCATCCTTCACATAGAATATTTGCTCGACTTCATCAACGATTACGAGAATATGGTTCATTCGACAAAAGAACGCAGGATTGTGGTCGCCATCGAGAAATACGAACACCAC
This sequence comes from Gonioctena quinquepunctata, assembly GCA_018342105.1. Classification (NCBI taxonomy): domain Eukaryota; kingdom Metazoa; phylum Arthropoda; class Insecta; order Coleoptera; family Chrysomelidae; genus Gonioctena; species Gonioctena quinquepunctata. Next base: position 32,051 of record JAFIRS010002968.1, read on the forward strand.
AGCTTGAGGAAGCAGTACTTAATTTGATTGAAGAAAAAGTATTTCTTACCAAAATTCCCATTTGAACAACCTACTACCAGTACTAGAAAGATTGCTTTCCAGCTAAATGTTGATCATATGACGGTATTTCGTATTTTAAAGGAACAACTCTTATACCCTTACCATCTGCAACGAGTACAGGCACTGTTACCGCGAGACTTTCCGAACCGTCTTGAATTTTGCAATTGGATGCTGGAAATGATTAGAAGAAATTGTGACTTTCTGAAGACGATAGAATTCACAGACGAATGTAGTTTTTCTCGGGACAAGATTATTAATTTTCATAATTACCACATATGGGCTGATGAAAACCCTCACGCTATTGTCGAAACTAGCCATCAAGAACAGTTTTCTCTTAACGTGTGGCTCGGAGTTATTGGGGATGATTTAATTGGGCCTCATTTTCTACCTCCTCGATTAAATGGTGAGGCATACGTTCAATTTTAAGAGAAGTGCATCCAGTACTGCTGGAGGAAGTTCCTTTGGGCGTCAGAAGGGATATGTTTTTATGCATGATGGGGCTCCCGCCCATTTTAGTCAAGTAGCACGTCAGCATTTAACTGAAACATATGCAAATCAGTGGATAGGTCGAGGAGGACCACATAAATGGCCCGCTCGATCCCCGGATCTCAATCCTCTCGATTTCTCTATTTGGGGCCATTCACAGCATTTGGTATATCGTACTCCTGTTCGCGATGTAGAGGACTTAAGAAACCGCATCATCGATGCGTGCAGGGTAATCAGAGAGACTCCAGGAATATTTGAGCGAATACGTGGCTCAATGCGCCGACGTCTAGACGCATGCGTAATGTTTGAAGGTAGACATATTGAACATTCACTATGATTTCTACATGTTGTGTGTTTTGTTATTAATAACTTAGTTTTGTTTATTATCCTTTAATCGTTTAATGCAGGTACTAACTACAAAATAACAATAAATCCAGTTCGCATTTATGACGATGTATCTCTGTAGTAGTTCGTAAAATAATGTTTTGCTGCTTACTGGTTTATTTTGGGCAAAAAACCCAAGAGACATTTTTTGTTTAGAATGAAACAGGCTATTGGAAATAAATTTTAAATGGTAAACAAATAATAAGACAAAAGTTACATTGGAAATAAATTTTAGGGTTGCGTTTTTCACCTTACAACCATGGGGTAAACCAAATAAATTACCGGCTAAGTGTCTTTTTGGTAGTACAAAACGTCAGGTTAATTTCAATATTGTAACTTTTTCAGTGCTTGTGAAAAAAATTGTTATACAAATTTTATGTACCCCCTTTAAGGGGCTGTATCTTAACAAGGGATGCTCCAATGAAGTTTCTTTATATCAAAGATCCTATCTTTTTTTCGATGAGGAATCACCTCCTTAAATGTTTTACACTTATTCAGTTACACCCTGTATAGGCAGCTACTCCATCAACTCCTAATATCATAGTGTCCATAATTTGTTGAAAAATTCCTGGTGCTGTCTTGATCCCAAATGGAAGTCGATTGTACATGAAAAGTCCTCGATGAGTATTTATTGTCAAATATTTCCGAGAATCTTCATGAACTTCTACTTGTAGGAAGGCATCTGATAAATCGATCACACTGAAGATACTTTAATTTGAAAGTTTGCTGAAAATATCTTCTGGCTTGGCGAGGGATATTGGTGTGGTTGAAGAACATCATTCAACCCTGTGGAGTAATCTCCACAAATTCGAACATCTCTACTGGATTTTCTTGTTACCACTATAGGTGCAGCCCAATCGGAATATTCAATTGATGTGATTATGTTCAGCTCCTCTAGTCTGTTGAGTTCTTTCTCTACTTGAGACATTGCTGCATATGCAACTGGGCGTTTTGCTCTGAAAATTGGCTTGCTTTCTGGCAAAAAATGCAACTGAACCTTTATTTTCCCACAATGTCCTAGACTATCATCGAATACGTCAGGAAATTGACGTTTCAATTGTTCAGCCGTTGACATTTCCTCAGAAGATGATGTGACATTTCTACATATTGAATTCAAGGGAATGTCCCATAATCCAAATTTCGTTATCCAATCAATATCAAGCAAATTGAGATTCGGAACACTGGTGACGAAGCATTTCCCCGAGTATGACTCATTATTGAAAACTATGCTGCAATTGAACCCGGAATGTAAATCCATCATATCACCTGAAGCGTTTTTGAAAATATTTTTGGTAGAAATACACTTTGGTTTTCCAATTTTGGACCAAATTTCTTCTGAAATTATTGTTAAATCTGACGCTGTGTCGATCTGGAGTTGGACTGGAACACCGTTCATCAAAACTTCAATGTATTTTCGGCCTTTTACTTGATTGACTTGAAAAACACCTTTTGCCTGTGAAAATCTTGTCGAATTCTTTTTCCTTGTGAAACAATATCCTTCTTTGTGTCCCATTTTGCTACATTTTTCACATTTGTGTTTCTTGTACGAACAATATTTTGAGAAATGTAACTGTCCGCAAAACCAGCATGGACTTTTCGGAATTGCTTCACGGAATGATCCTTGATTAGATGATGACTGGGCGGATATTGGTATCTGAGTCTGGTTGGGTTTTTCATGTTTTATTTCGTGTACCTGCGAAGAACCCTGAACCATAGACGTGTCCTTCTTCAAATTCAATATTCGTTGACATTGAGTAGTCAAATCTTGCACATTCATGGTTTCAGCTTATTTGCCATCAATTATGGATAACAACTTTGTTTTTACGTCTGCATCTTCACCTGATTGTAAACCACAAACAAAAATGAGGCATTCAAACTGATCTGGGGTTATTTGCGTTATTTTGAAATCTTCACAAGATTTGTTGACTCGTAAAGCATATGCAACGAAATCATCCGAACTGTTCTTCTTTAGTTTCATGCACTAATATCGTAAATTGGAGACAGATATTTTCGTTCCAAACATGTCAAGTAATGTTTGAACGGTTTCCTTGAAATCCATTTGCTTGGGTTCCTTCGGCAAAATGAAATTTATATACTGTTGATGGCAAGATGTATCTAATTTCCTCAACAGTAATCTGACTTTGGCCGCATCTGAGAGGTTTTTTGCATCCTCGGTAAACAAGCTCTCGTACCTTTTATACCAAGCATCGAATGTAGAATTTTCTGCATCATAATAAAATTCTTTGATACCAATTCCCAGACTCTCCATGATCAATTCTTCGCTTGTTTTGTGCTCAGAAGGTTTCTCTGGTGTAAGATTTTTGGTCAGTTGGAGTAAAAAATCCTGATGGTTCTTCATTAGTAGTTCCTGTTGCTGTTGCGCTTGTATTTGCTGTGATTTTATGAATTCCAATATAGTTTTCTGGAATGGTGAACTTCTTCAGAGATTAAAAAATGTACTTCCACTATTCTCGTCGCCAAACTGTTACGATTGTATCGTAATAGTAAATAATACTTTCGGAATAAATCAACTTTCAATTCCTTTTCTGAAAGACAGTTCTTTATTATCTGACAGTCCATCACTTCTATTTTGAACAATAGTCAATCGTTATCTGAATACCGCTATTTCTGAATAGCACAGTGAACGTTTCCCAACACAAATCCAATACAGAAGTTCAGTTAGCTATTGAACAGAAGCTCACAAGGATATAGACAGTACTTATTTGGGTTCCAATCCCAATATCACATCGAAAAAAAAACTAATAATGCCCCTCAAAGTACAACCTCACCTTTACGTGGTTTGTGGTGAACGTTCCGCGGCCGCGCTGCAAATGGGACAGTTTGTGGACATCTGTGTTGCATGAAGGTGGTCGCGACTCGACTATCGAGGCTCTGGCAAACAGACCTAAATCCAAGCTGTGGACGCTGTGAGCGCCGTGGCGACTGATGTATGGCACCGGGGTCTCAAAAGAAACGGTGCCGCAACGGAGCCTCCGAGAAACAGGCGGAAATTTCGGAGTTATCAGCCGTAGCCCTGTTGCAGATTACACCACAGGGCTGGACCAACCCCTTCTCTCTCACTCACTCGTGGGAATAAATGACCATTGAGCCGAAATACCAAAAGGGAATGAGGACAACTCTTGGCCTTCCCGGTTTTTTCAGGGCACTGGAGAGGATGCAATTTCGAGAGTTCTACAGAATCGTAAGTGAACTCTTCATGGTATTGAACAATAGATAATGGCCATCTAGCTGAACCGATGAAAGAAAATTGTATTTCGTGCATAAAATGATTTATTAAAATCGTAGCAAAGCGCTTTCGACCGTTAGGTCATCATCAGTGCGTACCTGAAAGTAAGTAATATTGATAGAGAATAAGTTACTGAAAAGTTTGTTTTTTTTGAGAAAAAAAAATTGACATATATCCTTGTCATACGAAAACACACTAGAAGATGATCAATCTAATGAGGACTGTCATCTGTCAAATATATGTTCCAGTATTCCAAGGAAGACCAGACAAGACTCTTCAATTCTCACATTTGAGTCATCACAATTGAATATAAGATCAAGGGAGAAGTCTAATTAGACCTGTCCTGATCAAAACAAACAATTGAATAACTCACGTAGTGTCCATGGACAATGAATTTAAATTTTTCTTAATAAAAATGAAACTCCATGGCTCAGTTGAACCGCAACTGGGGGATAAGAATTGTGATACAAGTCTAATGGGAACTAGACCCAACTTCACAACTCCCACAGGTGGAGTAAAACAGAGTATAAAGATAATCCAGAACATGACTTGTGTTCTCAGTATGGAGAAAACTGAAAAAGAGGCTGGAAAATTGCAAAGAGATACGAGTAAAATCATCATAGAGAATAGAAATTGAAAATTATTAGCATGATTAACAAAACACTAAAATGTGAATTAGAGTAAAAAAGCTAAGGAAGTTGAATATTATTTAATTTAGACGTCTATGAAGTGGAATTTAGGATCTATTCAAATTGACTTGCGTGTTGAGACAAAGGTTATTGTTGAGTATTTCTTTACTAATGTGTGAAAATCTAATCTATTATAATTTTTGGAACTGACTTCATGTAAGATTTGTGAATTTCTATTTGGACTGAAATTATGATTGTTAAATCTTAAGTTATGACCGAAGGCAGAAACTTTATTACTATTTGAATGTTCCATAATACGATCTTCCAAAGGTCTACAAGTTCTACCAATGTAGGCTGCATCGCAGTCTTCACAATTTAACTTATATATACCACTTTTGGAAAGTTTGTCAATTTTGTCTTTTGTATTGACCAAAAATCTACTCAAGCTATTGTTGGTTTTGAAAAAAAATTCAATGTTGTCAAAGTTACTTTCAATGCAACTAGCTACTTTGTTAGAAATGTTGTCGTTTAAAAAAGCAATTGAAACAAATTTGTCGATTGAATTTAATTTTGGATACGATAAGTTCTGTTCATTTTCATTTTTAATTTTTTGAATCAATGTGTTAATCATGCTAGGATTGTAATCATTGTTGGAAGCTATTTGTTTCAAAATATTCAATTCTTTTTTATACTCTACAGTAGAAAGAGGTACATTTAAGAGTCTGTGGATGTACAATAGAAGGCAGCCATTTTATGCTGATGGGGATGATTCGAAAAACTAGGATCACATGATCAGTTTGTGTAGTTTTTCTGTAGATATTGAAATTCAAGGATTGAATATTTTTATGTATTGTGAGATCTAAAAAATTCATTTTATCATTTGATTCTATTTTTAAAGTGAATTTTGTGTTAGGGTGTATTTGATTGATTTTAGTTAATAAATTTTGAGCAGTCTCAATATTACCATTTACAAACACTGAAACAGTCATCACCATATCTGTACCAATGTAAAATTTCAGGGTTAATATCCGTGACAATGAATTTATTTTCTAAATTGTTCATGAAAATATCTGCTAAAAAAGGGGATAAACAACTACCCATAACAAGACCTTCGGGTTGCTGATAGTTACTATCAGCAACCCGAAGGTCTTGCTTGTATCACACTTCTTATCCCCCAGTTGCGGTTCAACTGAGCCATGGTGGACAAGGAGTTTTATTTTTATTAAGAAAAATTTAAATTCATTGTCCATGGACACTACCAGAGTTATTCAATTGTTTGTTTTGATCAGGACAGGTCTAATTAGACTTCTCCCTTGAACTTATATTCAATTGTGATGACTCAAATGTGAGAATTGAAGAGTCTCGTCTGGTCTTCCTTGGAATACTGGAACATATATTTGGCAGATGACAGTCCTCATTAGATTCGTCATCTTCTAGTGTGTTTTCGTATGACAGGGATATTCCTTTCTTGATTCTGATATCTCCATGGTTTGGTGTTTCCTACCTCACTTGTCAATTGTCAATCTACTTCATAGTTCACTTGTCAATTGTCAATCTTGTCACTCGGGTCCAGCTATCACACAACAACAATGGCTTTTTAAAAGATAAGGAAAAATTGTTATCTCAATTTTCATCCTGGCCAAGAATATGTATTTATTTTAACATGTGTGTCACGTGAACCTATATAACTTTCATTGATCATGAGATATTTCATGGTCTTTTTGACTTCTTGTACACCTGACGAGTAAGTAACCTCACTTTTAAAATATGTCAATTTTCTTTCTCAAAAAAAAAAACTTTTCAGTAACTTATTCTCTATCAATATTACTTACTTTCAGGTACGCACTGATGATGACCCAACGGTCGGAAGCGCTTTGCTATGATTTTATCAAATTATTTTTTACACGAAATACAATTTTCTTTCATCGATTATATCGATACGTGCACACAGTCACACTTTTCATTTCATCTAGATGAACCTCCAACACTGCAAGGTAGCCACGGCAGTACTTGCAGTTGCTAGGAGGGTCCTCGAATTAGCCCTGAATCAGGAACCATGGATACTACATGGTGGAACAAACGGTCTGGAAAGAACACATGGAGAGCTATTGTGTAGCAGAGTAACTGAGATCTCCCGGACCTGTATTCTTATCAGGGGAGATACAATTGGCAAAAGGCTCAAGTGTCAATGGAGGCCACGACCAGACGAGCCTGAGGGGTGGAGGTTTTAGTGGGTAGATCTGACTCCACACTACTGCAAGGGGTCCGTAAAGGATTTCCTCCACCTTTCAAAAAAAATGCTAATAATTATTCATATAGAAATGCCAAAATCATGTTCGTTTTTCATAGATGAACTGTTCTATAATATTCAATTTGGAAAAAAAGACCCATGAGATTGTCTTCCAAAGAGAGATAAAGTGATTCTTGTCATTTTCAACCGACGAAATCAAAAAAGGGGAGGTTCTCTAGTCGACGTGTATATTTAATTTTTATTTTTTTATTTTTTCATGTATGAAAATTGATCCCATTTGAATTTTAAAGATGAAATCCACCCCTAAGGGTAGCAAAATGAAGGATATTGATCACCACCCTCTGAATTCTTGTCCGTTAACCGATTCTATCAGGCATTACTTTGTACTGAGTTCTTCGATTTGGATGATTCTTTTTTCAATAGATAGGGTATACCTCATATTTGGATTTCGAATGAAATTATCCACCCATACGGGTGGAAAAATAGGGGATGATTGATTTTTCACTTGTGAACATTGGCACACACATATGTAGTTGACAATGACAGATCGCTAGTGTCATTATTCCACATCCGTCAAAATCTGATGAATCTCATTGTTGGCAACCGTGTTAAGTTGTGTGTGCTGTGCATCGTCAAACAAATACATCGTTTTAGTAAATATTGCAATAATCAAATCTGGATCTTGCGGAGGAATCGTCTAGAATCACATTCCCATTGCCGTAAGTGTAAATCATGCTTTTGTAAGCGAATTTGATACCACTCACACTATACTGTTAACTCGCGATTGGACTTTGGACTCACATCTAAAGGGGAACTTATCTCCAACGACCAACCGACGTTGCCACGTTGCTCTCAATTTCTCGCACGCAAAGCACGGTAACAATCTATTGATACGATGGGCTCTAAAAGTGTGAACTTCACATGCTGCAAAACAAAACCTTGCCCACTTTATGTATGCACCAACTGTCAGGCCATATACCACAAAAGTTGTTTATTCACTAAGTATAAAAGCAAGGTGAAATTTCTTCATGATAACAAAATAATATGTTGTGGAAACGAAACCGTTCAGTCAGACACTCTTCAAGACGAAATAAGTATACTAGAGGAAACTATAAACGAACTCTCTACTGACGGAAACTTAAAAGATAATTATATAGGGAAACTAAAAAAGGAGAAGGAATACATAATGGAGGAAGCTATGAGGACAGAATCGGAAATGAGCGATATGCTTAACGAGCAAAAGAAAATAATTAAAGAAATGGAGACAGAAATCAAAGCTCTTGAGTCGCAAAAAATTACCAATTGTATTGGAACACAAACAGTGGACAATGTGAAACAAAAAATCCTGTCAACCTCTAATGATGACCTGCTATCTAATGAAATAATCGAGATAGTAAATCAATCTATAACAAATGATATACAGTCAAATGAACTATGTGAACATATCCCTACCAGCCGCCCTGACCAGGAACACGAAAAAGATGAAAATTCGAATAATGAAAATCAGATAATACAATCACTACTAGGCGAAAACAACTGCAATGACGAAGAAGACTTCGCTGACCGAAATCATGCTAATCCCCATAGAAAAATGTTTATCTGTGGAGACCAATATGCGACAGGGTTTCCCAAGGCCATCACTAGAATCTCGGATACATCCAGATATACCATAAATGTGAAAATAAAAAACAACATTGAGCTCTGTACATTGACGGAAAATATATTTAACGACACGGTCAGCTATGGCCAGGAAGATATAATCCTCGTTATGTTCAATACAACAAACATAAGCAATAGTAAAACTCTACACTTGTTTCTGAAGAATATTCTAAGTCTTGGAAGATCTACAAATCTCATCATTATCTCAGAATGCAATAGTTTTTATGACAAAAATATTAATAGACTAATTTTTAACCGAATAAAGACATTTAGGCGAGCTAATAGAAATTGCTCCATACAATTTTATAGCGACAAAAAACAAAAAGGCAGCAAATTTGAAATTATGGAGAGAATGAAGAGAGTTCTAGAACATATATCACGAAATCAACAAAATATTGTCTTAAAAACTGTTGTACTAACTGAATCAGCTGTGACTGAACCAGTATCTCCTTCTGCTACCGAGTCATCAAATTCTTTTTTAGACGAAGTTCTGATATCCAGAATAGAGGAATAAATATTAACCAAATATATCGTACGATTGATACAGAACATGATACTGATTTCAGTGAGACATTTGTCTCTAACTCTAGCATAGGGAACTTTGGAAGTAATACTAATATTGAAAATAGGTTTATCTGTTTTACGCATCAAAACATCCAATGTATCAGTAACAAAACTGTACTTATAGATGAGATATTCAATGGAGAAAAGACCTGTGACTTTCTTCTCATTACGGAACATTGGCAGAATGCCGCCAACTGAAATTTTAAGTTGAAAACTTTGATCTGTGTGCCTCCTATTCTAGGAGTACAAAGATACATGGTGGGGTTTCTATATATAAAAATGACACTCTTGTCGAACACATTTGTGAGCTGAACCTATCTAATTTTTGTAAAGAGGGTATTTTAGAAGTTTGTGGAATGAAGCTAATCACTCGAAACATAATTTGTATTGTATTATATAGAGCACCTAACGGGGATTTTAATGAATTTCTGATACTATTTAACGGAATTCTGTCTATCATAGATAATAAAGCAACAACGTTAGTTATTGGTGGAGACTTCAATATCAATTTTATGGTTGATAGTGCCAACCTTACACTATTGGAAGACTTGCTTTCCTCTTATAAGATTGAAATTAGTTTAAGAATACCAACAAGAGTAAAGGCAAATTCCATGACATGTATTGATAATTTTTTAATTAAGACAAATTACCCCTACAATGTAGCAGTAGTAGACCTTAATTTATCTGATCATTACTCACAAATCCTGAGAATTGCTACTAATCCACACAACAAAACCAGCAATGGTAGAGACAACAAATTTTTCTATCGTCGGGATTTTTGTGATGACAATATAAGGAGATTCCGTGATTACCTGCAGCACGAAGACTGGATAGAGATATTTGCGCAACAGTGTCCTAACTTGGCATATGAGGCTTTCACAGAGCTTCTATTATATTATTTTGAAATATCTTTTCCACCAAGAAAGGTATCTACCGGACCACGGAGGAAGAAATCTGATCCGAAAAAAACGATGTCCCCCGAGCTAGAACACCTAAAGAATAGAGTTTCACTGTACAATATGGTAGCAAAGAATGACACCAACTATAGTGAAATTTGTAGGCAAGCTAATAAAGAATATAGGGAAGAACTAAAGGCTATAAATATAAAATATCATGATGAACTGATTATTAATTCTGACAACAAATCTAAAACAACATGGAAAATTATCAACGATTTACAAAAAAAACAGACCAATAAACATGAACTCATTTTATTAGAAAACAGTATACAATATTCGGGGGAAATATTAGCTGAAAAATTCAATGCTCACTTTACAAAGCCTCTGTCTGAAAATTTCTCATTAGATACTCGATTTCTTGAAAGTAACATCCCACTCAATGCCTCCACTTTTTTTATGTCTCCCATCACTGAAAGGGAGTTGGTACAGTTAATAAATAAACTGAAAACACTAACTCATGCGGAACGGACCAAATATCAAACAAGTTGATCAAATGTTGCTCCTCTGAATTATGCACTGTACTCACCTTCCTAATCAATCTGTCAACAGAAAAGGGCATTTTCCCAAATAATTTAAAATTAGCCAGTGTATCTCCTATATATAAAAAGGAGATAAAAATGATCTAAATAACTACAGAGCAATCAGTATTCTCTAGCATTTCTAAACTATATGAAATGAATTTAAAAGAGCAGTTAAATGCTTATTTTACTGCGATGGAATTATTATCACCATCACAACATGGTTTCACAACTAATAAAGGCACTAATACAGCTCTTTGTGATTTTCACAGTCGAATAATAACGGCCTTGGACCAAAAAAGTGTGTGCTTGGATTGTTTATTGATTTTTCACGTGCGTTTGATTGCGTGAATCACAGTCTTTGCTGGAAAACTCTCGAGATATGGGGTTAGAGGATTGCCGCTCAATTTATTGACCTCCTACCTAAAAAATAGGAGACAAATAGTAAAATTGGGGAGAATACAAGCTCCGAAAAAAATATTGCCGACGGTGTGCCTCAGGGATCCATTTTGGGGCCTCTATTATATTTAGTTTTGCTAATGATTTATTGGTGTATCTGAATGGAAATTCTTCCACTCACTGTATATGTTATGCTGATGACACTAATATACTAGTTATTGAGGATGACCTAAACTCCCTTAAAATACAGCTGAAAGCACTTTCAGTAAAGTTATCACTTGGTCTGAGAAAAATAATTTAGAAATGAATAAAACAAAACCAAAATGCTTCAATTCATGATAAGACGACAACACCATGAGGTGAGTCTGTTTCAGAATACTGAATTATCATTGATTCCACAACAACAACAACATGTTAGGAGTTGTCTTCGACAACAATTTACAATGGAAGCCACAAGTAGATAATTTGTGCAAAAACTCAGAAATTCCTGCTACTCTCTTAGGTTTCTCTCCAATCACTGCAGTCAAGAGATTCTACTTACGCTTTACTATGCGAATTTCAATTCTCATCTGAGGTATAGCATACTGAACTGGGGCACAAGTTCCTCTGTGGGTCGAGTGTTCATAATACAGAAATATGCAATAAGGATCATTGCTAAGTTGGGTTTTAGGATTCCTGTAGGGAGCATTCCAGAACTTAAAATATTAACAGTTGCAGGACTACATATACTTGAGGCGTGCACATATGTATACGCAACAAAAATATATTGGCTACCAACAGACCACCACATACCCATTTGACACGAAATGCGGATAACTCTACAAAGAAGTTTGAATATCAGGGATGCAAACTGTACAACAAACTTCCCGATGACATTAAAGCTTCAGGAAATGTACATATTTTCAAGGCAAAAGTTAAGAAGCTCTTATTGTCAAAAAACTGCTACACTGTTGAGGAATTTCTGTCGTAACTTGTTTTGTGACGTGAACGTTTTCTTTATATTTTATTGTCATTTTTTATTTTTATTTAATATTATTTCTTATTATTGTTTGTGACGTGTATGTGATGTTCCTATATTTTTGTAACTTGTTTTGTAACGTGAACGTTTTCTTTATATACACCTAGAGTTATATAGTTATTGTCATATTTTTATATATATATTTTAAAATATTTATTATTATTGTTTGTGACGTGTATGTGATGTTCCTTTTACGTCCGGAGGTTTTAGATTGTCTCTTTTCGACCATTTCTTGATTTTATTGACGTTTTTCTATTTTTTATTTGTATTTTCACACTGTTGATGTACAAATTAATTTGTGAAAATAAAGAAATTATTATTATTATTATTATTATAATCATTATATTCTATGAGAGGATGGAATGATATACAAAGTAATTAAATGAAATAACCAGAACAACAAAAATGATTTATATTACAACAAATAGTAAAAATAGATAATCATGTTATTTAACTGGTAATAGTTGAAGTAAGGTGGGTAAGTGAGTATTTTGGGAGTAATCAAGAAACAAGTAGGTAGTTATTAGTAGATTTCAGCCACAAAAAATTGAAAAATTGAAACTTTTTAACAAAAAATTAAACCGACGAAATACGGAACTAAAAAGTAATAAATACAATAAACCTTCTTAGTCTCAATAACTAAGCTCCTAAATCAATGTAAGTAACCAATTTTGAGTCGGCGCCAAACGAACAATCAACGAAGATCAATAAATTACTTCAACAAAATTATCAGAATGTCACCGAGCAACTCGATGCCATCATTTTACGCCTTACCTAATTCAATTGCTTGTTTGTTTGGCGCCGACTCAAAATTAGTTACTTACATTAGTTTAGGAGCTTCGTTATTTCATTTTTCACTTTTCAGTTCCGTATTGCGTCGGTTTAATTTTTTGTTAAAAAGTTTTTATTAAACATCACCCAACACATTTTTTGCCAAGGCAACGTCTCCATGTTGGATCCCAGTAGCATATGTAAACTTTCTCATGTCCGACATGTCAATACCGGATATAACGGTGAATGATAATAATTCGAATATTTTTCTGACGATCATCACGGAAGAACAAGTGATCGAAACCATACATAGGGACCATTACTATTTAATTTTTACATAAATGATTTGGCATCTCACTTTGATTACTGTCAGGGTTTGATTTTCGCAGACGATGAAAAAATCTATATTCCAATACAGACTTCGGAAAATTGCCTAAAACTTCAACACTATATAAATATCTTGATCGATAAAAATGACCTGGGCTATATAGCATTCTCCCACTTTTGATTAAATCTTGTGTTAATTATCTGGTAATGCCTCTACGAAAAATATTCAATATATGCCTAAGCAGTGATACATTTCATATTGAGTGGAAAGTTGCTCAAATCCTCCCTTTACGAGTATATGAATCTGGTTATGAAATTGAATTACCAATTATGAACCAAATCTCACTTCTGAGTCATTTTGCAAAAATATTTGAAACTATGCTAACGAAAAATATGTATTTTCAATCGCAAATGCTGGTGAATGAAAGTGTTTGGAACGAACCAAATACAAACTTTTTGTAGATGATTTGGAGGAGTTTAAATCCATGATCACTCAAGAGGACTACAATTATTTTCAACAAAACCACAGAAGGTTAACGAAATACTGTTAAACCAGCAAATTCCTACTCGATATGAAATCATTTTCAATCGTAATAAACTTTCCACTATTTCCCACTTCACTCTGTGTGGAGAGATTCTAGATGTTGATATTATCAAAGATTCAGATGGAAACAAAAAATTTAAATTCGATACACAAGAGCAACTTGGGGTTCCTCATGAGGGCAACAAAATCATTCCGTGATCCAGGTGCTATAATAGTGATGTATTCATCTGTTATATGTGATTCCTTTCACGATGATCATTTCAATATAATTTCACAATAGAAATTTGTCAGGAATCCTAATTTCAGATTTGATCATTGTATAATGAAAATATTGATTTCTACAAACTCGAAAATCTTCATTTGCGGGGATAATTCTTAGGCGTTTTTACATTTTTGTTCACATTTATCACATAGGTAATAATCTGATCGATTCTGTTCATTGTATCAACTATCTAACATATATATAATGTTAGAAATAGAAACAAATTTTCTGTTGAATCCTTTCCTTCAAAAATACATTAATTTTGTTGTAAGGAATAATTTGAAAGATCGTATATTCAGCACAAAAACGAACCCACTCGAGAACAAATTCAGACAATTATCCATTTATGATTTCCATCTGGCTTCTGGCAGAATGAAATTTCATAGTGATATATTTTGTAGCTCATTCTCACAAATTTTCCATTTATGAATATTTTCACGATCGTGAATTATTTTTATGTTATTTACTTTTCTGTAATTGATACATTTACTTGTTGAAAAGCATGAATTCTCTAAAATAATAATCAATTAGAAAACCTTTTAAAAGACAAGCTTTTATTCAAATGCGCTGAAAAGAAAAAAATTTAAAATATTCCATGAGTTATAGATTCAAGAGTTTGTCACACAAAGTTTCCAGTTCGAATACAAAAGCGACAAACTTTCGAATCTATAACTCACGGAATAATCTATGTCACACATCCAGAATAATTATTTTTAACTTTTTAGCGCATTTGAATATGATGTCTTCAGAAAGGTTTTTTATTAATTAATTTATTTTGTGCCCTTTAGTAAGTACGCCTTGATCTATGCATTTCTGTCAAAGAATTGTTATTATGAGACCTCCTTCCTGTGAGTTCTGAGCTACCTAGTTTTTCAATGAGAAGACCATCTAAAGATTACCGCGTCCCCCATCCTGGAGCTGCCATCTTCAATTTATGAATGTTGACAAAAAAAATCAATAATCTCCGACTAAATTCATAATCTCCGACCCCAAACAACCCGACATACCAATTTTGAATCGAATCGGGCCATAATCACAAAACTCGACCGCCATCTTGGGTTTGATCCAAAATCCTTCATCTCTGACTACGAAAACCCCCACGTACCAATTTCGAATAGAATCGGACCATGAACACAGAAATTATCGGCCATCTTGGAGCCGCCATTTTGATTTTATGAATTTTGAAGAATTATTCCCAATCTTCGACCAGGAAAACTTCCACATACCAATTTGAATCGAATTGGACCATAAACCTGAATCTCGTCCGCCATTTCGAAGCGGCATTTTGTTTTTTCCTCTGACAGTAATTCCATGAGCTGCCATTTCAATTTCATAAATTTTGACAAAAAATGCATGATCTTCGACTCCGAAAACCCCCACACAAAAGATTGAATAGAACCGGTCCAAAACTCATCCACCATCTTGGAGCCGCCATTTTCAAATTATGAATTTTGACAAAAAATTCACAATCTTCGACCCCAAAAACCTCTACATATCAATTTTGAATCGAATCGGGCCATAATTACAAAATTCGTGCGCCATCTTGGAGCCGCCATTTCATATTTGTGAATTTTGAACTCAAATTCCTAATCTTCGACCACGAACACCTTCCCATACCAATTCTGAATAGAATCGAACCATAATCACAGAGATTGTCGGCCATTTTGGAGCCGCCATTTTTATTTCAGTAATTACAGAAAATTCTCAATCTTCGACTTCGAGAACCCCCACATACGAATTCAGAATCGAATCGGACCATAAAATCAAATTTCTCCGCCGTATTTGAGCCGCCATTTTTTTTCTCTAACGAATTCCGTAATGCATTGTCATTGGAATTTTGAATACCTGCCAAATTTCACACTCGGACAACTAGAAGTAGGTCAAATTTAACTCTTAAGATTTGATTGATTACACACATCGGGACAGGTGAAACTGAATAACAGCTTGTAATAAGGAATCATTATCAGCCGAAAACAAGTAAAATAATCTTTACTCAATGAAATAAAGTAATAGTAAAAAAAATCACTCTTATATAGCAATATGGAGTGAAATGTTGAAAATAATAAGAATAAAGTCATTGCACAAAAGAAAACATCCTATGTAAAAACGAGCTCTTTACTTACTTTCCATAATGAATCAACCTTTACGAATAACTAGCGATAACAAACTCAAGATAACTGATATCAAGCACCCCACAAATTTTTCACAGAAAGGGAAATTTTTGGGTCAATGACTTTATTATTATTATTTTCAACTTTCAAGTCCAAATTGCTATATAAGCGTGTTTTTCAGTTTATTTTGAGCTATAATATTATTTTTAACTTCTTAGTCCATATCGCTACGTGTTTTATTTCTTATTTTAAACTATAATTGATTTTTTCAACTTATTTTTCATATTGCTCCAGAAGCCTGTTTTCAAACTTCCCGACTTTGTAAGAAGAACTCTCTGATTGATTCATCCACATGGGATTGAAATTCTTACTAACTTCTGGTGAAAGTGCTGAGACCAAACCAACGCGCTCACCAAATCTTTGTAATGTAAATTGGGCATTTTTTTTCTGACGATCTTGGTAAGAATACCAGGTCATAGATATGATATCATCGTCATCGGTCATCGGTCATCGTCATCGGTTCTCAATACGTGTGCACAATTTCAAATAATTCAAACGTCTGGAAGAGGGTGTAAATTGATTTCAAAGATTCCGTTACATACATAGATACAGGTGAAGCTATTGAAACCGTGTTAAAAATACATTTTGGCGTGTCCACTTCTAACGAAGAGATGTGCACCTTCAAATAGAATGGTTCCAATTGGATAAATATTCAAGAATTAAATGATAATATTACAAGACTCTTAATGCCATTTCCAAAACAATAAAGGCTACTGAGCTATATATATATATATATATATATATATATATATATAAGTGCGACCAGGAATCACAGAAGGTTATAATTTACCAACCACTTGAGTATCAGCAGGCGGTGCATTATACGCAGAGTTGTACCTGCCCTAGCCATTGAATTTTGTTTTATAGGTAGGTATAATGATATTGGGTTAAGATAATTATTAAGAAAAATCGCTTGAATATAATTGAGAATTGTTTATTTATATATAATATATATATATATATATATATATATATATATATAGAAGAATCCTTTTTAAATTCGGGTATGCAGTCTGCATACCCGAATTTAAAAAGGATTCTTCTTTAACTTAGACAGTCGTCCAACCTTCACAAAAACTATATATATATATAGATAATTATATTATATCATATAATAATATATGATATACCTAATAAATGTAAAATGTCGAACTTTATACTTTATAAAAAGTTCAGTTTCTCGATAAATGGTATTTATAAACAAAATTACCCACGGAGATTAGTTTTACTTCCACTGTCGTCATCCAAATTGATAATAAACTTTTCTTTGGGATTTTTTTCTATATCCTTATATGACTTTTCCACTTTTTTAATATGGGAAACACCCTTGGCCCAGCTGCTATCAGGAATGTTTGCAGTTTCTGTTTGAATAAGAGCTACCACAGTTGAACTTAAGGTTGGAGTTCCTTCGAACTGCTGACTTAAGCTTGAGCAATTGGGTTGAACATACAGTGATAAGGAGGAAGTCTGAGCACCGTATGTCCCAAGCTTTCAGCTGATGAATCACAAAAATCTTTTTTTTTTATCGAATAACTGCGTGAAACTTCTAGTAACTGTTTTTTGTGTACTTTTCCTCATAGTAAATATCATTATTTAACATATATTCTTGTATAGTGGCTTTGGTGTCATTTGAACATGGTGTTTTTCTAGTCTTCACTGTGGACATGACGATTATACTGTTGGGTGGAATATTTGGTATGAGGATATTTTGGAACCAGTCTTCAAATAATTCGGCTGTAGTATCATCATAATAATCGACTAAAGAGTCCTCAATATTCTTTGTCGATAAAGACAACGCATCTGGTATAAAACCATTTTCGGTTCCTGTGTGAATTATCGAAATGCATTTTCCTTTAATAGACGGCGCATTAGTTTGGCACAAGTCAGATGAGTCTACCCAACTTTTGTTTGGAATATCGTGTGTATCGAACCAAGTTTCATCCAAATACACTACAGTTCAACCATATTCTCTAAATTCGTTTATGGCCAATAAATATTCAAGTCTCCATTTCTCAAGGCGCACAGGTTCAATTATGATTTTTCTGCTACTAGTAAGTTTTCGAATTCAAATCCTTTTTGTAAAGGAGACTTTCTTAAAGTCTCTTTGCAATACTGGATACCAGTTTCATTCATTTATTTGAGCCGTTGCATCAAAATATCTAATGTGAGCACAATTTTCTCTTCATACAAGGCATATATTGTTCTTCGAATTATATCTACATCACAGCCATCTAGTTTCCCCCGCCAGAGTCTTTTCGTTTCTTTCTTTTTAAAATAGGGTAACTTACTATTTTAAACACTGTGGAATACGGTGTTATTGTTAAAGAAGTACTTTCTTGTACTTTTTTGCACAGCTTGATCCACGTTCCAGAAGGGAAGTATAAACATTTGATATAATTTGATTCTCATGAGGGTGTAACATTTGTCGACTAGTGGTACTACGACCACCAGTTGAAGTACTAGCTTCAGGATGAGCCCATGGATGCCACATTTTTCACGACACATAATTCGAATAGACACTTTGAAATAGACACAACTGACACAACGAAATATGAGGTAGGTAACGACTAAATGTTGTTTAACTTTCCCCCTTTTATTTCTGAAATTGGAAAGCGGTCAGTTCTCAAACAGTCTTGTTTCCCAAATCTGGTATTTTGTAACCGTAAATAGACCATTATCACTATAATCTCGTTAATAGCCCATTGGTACTGAAAGTCTAGTGGCCAGGTAAGTAAGTTTTATTATTTACACACATTTAAACATATCCTTTCCAAGGGTTCTAAATCATCCTTAGAAGATTCTTTATTATCAAATGAATTCAAATACAAAACTGTCAACAAAAGCCAAAAATAATGGAGAGCCCACTATTATTAAAATGCCAAACTATTTCATGAGATATCTCAATCCGGACCTAGGAATCTTCTAAGGGACACACACTTTTATTGCTTATCTATATTTCGAACAATTGGTAATAATGAGGGTCGTCGACTAATATTGATTTACGACCTTCTTAGCGTTCTGGACGCACTTTACCATAAGACGGAAATAATAGTCAGTGACTCATCTTAGCTCGATCGTTCAGTGTTGCGTGCCGCCGTCGATAAATATCAGTACAATTGCTAACCTCGACCACGAACTTTCGTTAGAGTAGAGGCTGCTTCAAATGCTCCGTAAGATCTATTGCACGGGCCGAAATAAATTTGGCACCAGTGCGCTGTGTCCGCATTTGAGACAAGCGGCTTATCGTTATTATGTATTCGGGATACAATAGATTTTTATTGTGAAATATTATATTATTTTGCCGCTCCTATTGTGTTGTTTCTGAACTAGTGACTGACGTCACTGACTATTATTTCCGACTCATGGTTATACAATCGATAATCTCCAATATAAGAAAATGTGGGCAGGCAAAAGGACTAAGTCGTACCAACTTCTGAAGAAAATTGGATTCAAGTGGAAAAAGACAAAAACAACAGGAAAGTTCCCATAAAAAAGAATGGAAGAAATTCAATGGACATAGCCCTCAAAAAGAAGTGTTAACCGTAAACAGGTGTTTCGGGCTCTCGGCCCTCATCAGTAGGGTGAAGGAGTGCAAGGATGAACAACACTTGGTAGAAAACGACAAATCAACAGAGTCAACAAACAGAAGCCAGCCGCACATTCGTAGTTTCGGTTAGCAGACCCTGCATTCCAAGGCAACAACCAACGTCACCACGGAGGCAGCTATAGCTACCTGCGTGACATCAGAGTCCAGGATTATAGAGATGAATAGAAGGAATATCGAGGGGACTGTTAAACAAAATGGAAGAAATTTAATGGACCCTACCAAGTGTTGTTCATCCTTGCACTTCTTCACCGTACTGATGAGGGCCGAGAGCCCGAAACACGTGTCTACGGTTGACACTTTTTTTTGAGGGCTACGTCCATTGAATTTCTTCTATTTTGTTTAACAGTCCCCTCGATATTCCTCCTTTTCATAAAAATGAATGACATACGAGCGTTAAGGATCTACTATTTAAAAAAGTTGGAAAGTTGGATATACAACCTCCAAGCCTTGGAGTGATGAAATATCGTCCGGATTATTCACCTTCGTGCAACATATTTAAAAATTGCTAGTTCTGTCCGATTGAAATTTACAGCGACAATCATAGATATCAATATAGCACGTTCTGTTTCATTTTGCCACAGAGAATTGAGATAAACTGTACAAAATATTATCTGCCTCAATAATTACCAGCACGGTGATATTGTGTTATAGTCAATACTTCACCCTTTACATAAAGTTTTCAGCTCTTGATTCTGTAGCGAAATATGCCGAAATGTCAGATTTACGCTGCCACAGTATTTTATTACATGCAATGATGATGTGTATTCATTTTCAAAAAGTAAGTTATTGTGCTGGGATCATTTAGAAAAGCAAACATTTCCTGCGTTTTTTCGTTTTAGAAGAGAATTGCGAAAGGCTTTTTTCCTTTCATATAATTGCAGCGGTCTAATCAGAATCTGTAGGAGCATGGAAACCTGACAACATTTGACTTATATCTTTGGTATATCTGTAAGTTTATGCAATTATAATATTTCTGGCAATATTTCATATTTGAACAGAATTTCATTCAATTATCAATTTACTAATTTGCTCGCCCTGAATGAATAACTTACATTCTTTACTTTCTGTGGGTGATAAAATTGAAGAATTGAAGGGTAGAGAAACTTATTTTGAAAGCCTTCAAATGGAAATGGTCTAGTTCAAAGTATTCCCCCTATACACAACATTATGAATCACAATATCTGATCATTCATTGAACGAGTAAGTGGAAAGAAAGGATATTGATAAATATGCAGCAGAACTCGAGAACGTACCCGAAGAGAAGCAGTGACCTATTCGTTGGCATCGGTCAGACTCATGTTCTCTATGTTGAATCATAATGTATTCCAGTTTTCCATTCTGATTCATCTTACTAATAAATATCTGTCAGCATAGATAAAAACTAGATGCGGCATTCCCTCACATGTTCAACTCGTGCATGGAGCTGAAAATTTACATATATGGGTGCACATTGAAAAGAAACTTCTAAGTTTGGGTTTTTCGTAATGAAAGTTTTTTTATTTCTAACCTATTCATCATTATATATTGCGTTCTCATGCCCAGCAGTTATTTATGTTGTTGCAGTTTTCACGACTAGTCGGACAAATGATAAGCACTACTCTATGTTTACAGTTTTAGTGCCAACGTTTCGGCGACAAATCTCGCCTCCTTCAGGGCTACCATAATTATAAAACATGAGATAACCAACTACATGAAAACAGAACGAGGACCGGATGGTTTGTTTTCTCACATCACATCCGAAAAAACATATTTGAAAACACTTTACTAACACACTGTTGAGTCGACTCACCCCAGAAGTAATATGAGTAATGAAAAGGAGATTTTTCCAGAGAATTCACCAAAATTGTTTTTTTTTATAAATTGAAATATAGGTTGTCTTTCTGCGAATCAATAAGACCATGGTCCATACACTGGAAACGTCTGTGTTGGACATCGCTATGAACTTCTCGTAGGTATTGTAGTAGGTAGCGGTTCAGCCAGAAATCCTTATCACGAGTATCAGGTGATAATTTTTTGTGTTTTAGTATAGAACCGGATTCACATTTCGTAAAGCTGGATTTATGCGTTGCCAGAATATTTCTATAAATTCCATCCAAACTAATACACTATGTGTTCAAGTTGACGCAATTGTTGCTGTTGATTTGTGCCATTTCCAGATACAGTCGTTTTTTCAATGAGTTCTCTCACCTATGATGGTTGCAGAATTGAAATAAAAATTGTGATTGGAAATGAAATAATGGTTGCTCAGGACTGTTTTATTATTTTAATTTTTGTTTCTTCCCTCACAATCGTATTGGTGTTATTTCATTCTACATTTTGAGTATTGCTTCGTTTGCCCAATGTATGTTATTTCGCAATCTTAACATGGTATTCAATGAATTACATTTATATTGCCTATCAAAGGAGTTCTTTCTTTTGGTTCAGAGTGAATATGATTTTTTTGTGTTTTTGTGTTGTATTGAGCAATTCTTGAATTGTTTGTTTTCAGACATTTTTGTAATCTAAGTGAGAGTTCTGTTATGTTTGGAATTTAAAAAAAACGACATGCTCTTGTCTCTGGAGTTGGAGTTCCATTAGGAATTGAAGGTTTTCTGCTTGACATGCTGTTTATGAAGGTGGTGGGATAGATTTGTTGAGAATATAAACAGGATGTTCATAAAATCAGATGTGTAATCAATTGAGAATGTTTTCCTTTTCAACATGAATACCCCACAAGTGGTGGGATAGTTAGGTATTTAAAATAACTAATTGTTAATTCTGTTTTTGATTTTTGAATGAAAATTCTTGTGGCTTAGATTGAAGATTGTATCTCGAGATTGTTTGATAATGTTTAATTACTGATGAAGGGCATGGGCTGAATGAAAATTGAGAAATATATCGGTGTCACAGGGTTTTTTGTGCAGGTCGGTGATAATGTGGTTTCCTTTTCTAATCATTAGAGTGTTCAGGAAGGGTATGGTATTATTCTTTTCTTTTTCTAGGGTGAATACTGAACTTGGATTGAAGGTGTCAAAAAATGTTATGTTGTTCTGAATTGGGAAAAGCTAATAGGGTGTCGTCCACATAGACAAATAAGAAAGGAATATGAAACGAAACTTCACTCTGTGCCCTTTTCATCCCAAAATGTATCACTTAATCTGCTATAATTGGGCTAACTGGGTCCCCCATTAGTGTGCCTGGAATATACATGTAGGAATTGCCTTCATGTGTGAAAAAATTGGAATTTAGACAATGTGAAATTAATTCAATGAAGTTATCTTTGTCAATTATACTGTGTTCACTTATTTCATTCCATCTTTCATCAATGTACTTTAAGTACCAGTTGATGCGGGAAATTTGTAAATAACGAAGTAACATCTAATGACACAAGTATGTACTTATCCGGTAGTCTAATTGATTCAATTTTAATTAAAAAAAAATTGTTAACCGTATTAAGAAATGCCAATTATGATTTCCAAAGGAAGAATAATTTCTTAACTAATTATTCAAACAATGGAAATATAAGAAAACTCTTATAAACAATAAAAAAATCATTATTTTGTCATGACAACAAAATGATAAAAAATATATGGTAAACTTATCTATTTGTTTATAAATAATTTATTAACAAATGACGTAAAAAAATTTACTTAAATAATAAATGAATAAATAAATATTTATTCGCATGAATAAGAACAATTGTTTACATTTAATAAAATAAATTTACGGATAAATATAAGTTAGTCACTGAAATGTATAACAGTTTGAGCTGTTATACTCCTTGTTTGTGACTATGCTATACTAATAATGATATCTAAACATACGATCAGAAGAGTACCCATTAGGACCGATAAGGTTGAGTATGGGTTTTCTTACATAGATATGAGGCATTTCTTTGAATAATCGTATTCTTCATAACATTTAGTCAAAAAGAATATCAAGTGAATCTCTTTCTATTGATAAAATATAATTTTTAAATATTTTCTTGATGAATCCAATGGAATTTATTATTTCTATGTATGTTTTGTGCATGCCAGAAAGGAGATTGTATATTTTCCTAGACAGAAATAGGAAGCAACGCTGTCCTATGAACTTATTACACAAAGGTATCTGAACTATTTTTTCTTGCATCGTTCGTGTAGAATGAACGTTGTCTACTTTTTGTATCAATGATTTATTTTTATACATAATAATGATTATATTATACGTATATAGTTGCCTTAAATCCTGTACATACGCTCTAGTAAATAACAAGTTTGATAGGTAGGTATTTTTTTGTTATACATTATTATTAGTATTTTTTTTTTGTAGTATGTGTAGTTGCTTCAGATGACTATTTGTAACCCCTCCCCAACTCAATACGGCATACTGCAAGCGAGACTCCACCAAAGAATAGTACACTGTTTTCAGCTGTGCAACGTCAAGATTTTTTTTCAGGTATTTGAATTTCGGTAACAGACACCTCAACGTTTTGGTAACGTTTAAGATTTGATAGTTCCATCTTAGATGTGAGTCTATTATAATTCCCAAGTATTTTGTTTGATTGACATTTTGTATTTTGGTAATGTATTTCTGTTCTCTGAAAGTTAGCTCATTATACTTTGGTAAACCGTTCTTATAACTGCAGAGTGGCAGATAAAATGTTTTTTTTTGACGTTCATGGTGAGTAATTCATGTCGGAACCAATTTATTATATGTAGAAATTCATTTCAAATTTTTCTTTAGATCGATCCAAGAGTGTGAAGAATATAAAATAGCAGTGTCATCAGCGAAACTTAACACTTTTCTGGATGTTTTCATGGTCATTAAATCATTTATATATAGTGAATAGCAATGGACCCAACACAGTACCCTGAGGTACGCCACAATTCACCACCCTCTCATTACTTACGGTATCCTTGATTTTTACAATTTGTTTTCTATCTTTTAGGTAATTAGAAAAAAGTGTGAGTGGAACACCATGAACCCCAAGATCCTCCAAGGCCTCCAGTAACTGCGAATGATTCACTGTGTCGAAGGCCTTGGCTAGATCCAGAAAGATACATATCGCAGGAGTCCTTTGATCAACTAAATTGTACATATCTCCCGTCAATGGTGAAATTGCATCATTCGTCGATAAACCCTCTCTGAATCCAAACTGGCAGTCAGCTATGACATCAAATTTGCTTAGATAATTACTTAGTCTTTTTTTCAGACATTTTCCAAATATTTTTGTTATTACCGTAATCACAGATATGGGTCTATAATCATTTGTTTTGGTTTTTTGGCCATTTTTAAATGTGTGTGACTACTGCCATCTTGAATTCATCGGGACATATTCCTGAACTGAATATATTATTGATCAGATGAGCTGATGGATGTATTATGAGTTCAGAGATATGTTTCAATGTTTCTGCCCTAATGAGATCGTAACCAGGGGCTTCTTTTGTTTTTAATTGTTGGATTATTTCGTATATTTTTTTTTCATTCACAGGCTTGAATGGGGTTTCTTGCTGTGCGCGGTATGGTAGGTTTTGTTATTTCATTTGCATAGCTTTCTCCCACTCCTATAAAAAAATTATTGAAGGCATTAGCAATTTCTTTTTCATCCTCAGTTATATGGCCATCATCGGTTATAATTTTTTTTGTGTTATCATATCTAGATTTTCTCCCCTCAATCTGCGATACGACTTTCCAGAAGTTTTTCGAATTATTTTCATTTTTATTTATTTTACCTCTATAATAGTTATATTTTGCTTCTTTAATGAGCTTGTCTTCTGTATATTTACGATATTCAAGGTTATATCCCTTTTTTTCTATGTCTTCAGGATTTTTTTCGCATTCTCTATATGATTCGTTTTTATGATTTATCGATTTTACAAAACCTTTTGTTATCCATACATCACGTTTTTTACCATTTTTGTTTAGCCGAATTCGTCTTGAGTTTTTTTTGTATATATTTTTTTAATATTTCAACGATATGTGTGGTTTGTGTTTGTACACTTTCTAGACGATAGTATATGCTCCAATCATGGTTGTAAAGATCAAGCAGGGCCGATCCTAGCAGGTGTGCAGCGCGTGCACCGCACGCGGGCGGCCAAACTAAGGGGCGGCCGCGAGGCGGCCGCAGGCCGCATTTAGTTATAACAATCAGCTATTTTTTGAAAGAAGAAAAATGAAACGTTAGTGCTCAGTTGTGTTGTGTGTTGGTCTATTGTCCATTAGTATCTTCTCCTACTCTCATCTACACACATTCTTCATTTGAGAGCAAAATTCATGGCAGAGCCGGCAATGCAGCATAAAAAATTGAAATTTCTATAAAAAAAAAACAAGGGCCATATTTTTGACACGACTAAGTATGTTTGGTTCCTGTGTGCGGCGCCGCGGCTCATTTATGTACGTAAAGTCTTTAGGATGTCAGTTGGAACGGCGAAAATTTTTTTAAAGGAGGTACCAGCGGCGAACCCTTTGAAAAAAACGTGCTGCTGTTCGCCGGGCGGCTTTTTTTCAAAGGTTTCGCCGCTGCGGCCTCCTTTGAATTTTTTTTCGCCCTGCCAACTTACTTGTAAAGGCTATATATATCACAGTCGGCACGCGGCTCGCAGGTCAATGGTCAAAAGAAACTTTATTTTAGCGGTTTTCTTTATAGATAAGAAATGGATTGTTTCGACAAAGTTAAAGGGATGCGGCAACGGAATTTTTTTTTGCTACTTCACCACTATATATAAACCATTTTCATTTCAAAATGTTCATTCAATTTTGAATCAACATTCAATAAGACTGGTCATAAACACAATCAAGTGCAAGTGTAAGTTGATATTGGAAATTAGTGACAAGGTGTTGCTGTTGAGTATCGTTTAAATATTTAAATCAGAACTGCGGTAAGTACCAAAGCTCTCAACTAGATTTATGAACGAATGAAATGTTGTACAGGGTGTTTTCTAATTAGATAAAAAAAGTGGGCATATATTTAAACTAATTTTGTCGCGATGATTCGTTTTGAAAATAAGTACAGAATGTTTGAAAATTCAAAATGTATTTTCAATTCTTTCAAAATTCGTTAGCACAAAATATAATTTTCTTACAAAATTATAGCTTACCAACCGGGGGAGTTTATGAAAATTTTAATTTTTACCCAGATTTTGAAAGAGCGCTATGAATCATTATTTATTTTGAATAATTTGCTCTAACTTTTTCAACAGGGATGGGGATTTCTTATGAATATAGACGGTATACAACTGTTTAATGAAATAACTTCATTCAAAGATATTTTTCCAGGTAAGAAACAGCCAATTGAGGTATTAGAAATCATAGTCAAAAATGATCTCATTTCCTGTTTTCCCAATTTTGCTCTAACAATAAGAATTTTTTTAACCTTACCTGTTTCTGTGGCTTCAGGAGAAAGAAGTTTCAGCAAATTAAAAATTATAAAAAATTACTTGAGAAATAATATGACACAAGAAAGGCTTTCAGATTTGGCCATCATCTATTGAATCCGAAATCTGTGAAAAAATAGATTTTACGGATATTATTGATAAATTTGCCACTGAGAAAGCCAGAAAGGTTTTTTTATAATTAGGTAATTATAATGATTAGGTACCTAGTCTGTAGACTGTAGAACAACTGATTTATATACTTTTCGTTGGTATACGCACTGAGTATGTCCAAAATCGTTGTGTGTGAAATAGACGTTATACAGGTAGATGAGTTCAAGAGTTTATAACGTCAACGTTAAATATTAGTCAAAATGAGAAAAAAATCTCTGGAGGGGCGGCACATCTGGTATTTGCACGCAGGCGGCCAATACCCTAGATCAAGTTTTAGTTTTGTATAATCTATGTATTCAATGTAGTTCTGTTTACTTACAGGGTGTTTACTGGATTTATTGCAAAGGGTGTCTAAGCAAACAGCCTTATGATCTGTTATATTTCAGTCCACAACATGGGAAACGCAGTTTTCTTTAAGATTTTTCTCATCGCTATTAAAAAATATATTATCTATACAGCTTTTTGAGTGTCCCTGTATACGGGTGTGCTTATTGATAATCGAAACAAAATTGTGCGTACTATAATTATCCAGATAATC
The DNA here is from genome assembly GCA_018342105.1 of Gonioctena quinquepunctata. Classification (NCBI taxonomy): domain Eukaryota; kingdom Metazoa; phylum Arthropoda; class Insecta; order Coleoptera; family Chrysomelidae; genus Gonioctena; species Gonioctena quinquepunctata. Next base: position 59,950 of record JAFIRS010002968.1, read on the forward strand.
ATATACTAATACATCTTCATCATTTAAATTGATATTCATGTCACCCACAATAATGTGACTGTCTACAGATATTTTATTTGTGTCTTGTAGATACTGGTTCAAATAGAAGATGAAGTTTTCAGTATTGGTTGAGGGAGTTATCAATATTGATTCGTTTTCATCTGTGTTCACTTTAATTTGTATCGATTTACAATTGCCAATTAAAACATTTTTTGATGAAAATGTGTAAGTAATCTTCAAATATACCAAAACACCATCATTCTTATTCATGTCTCCTTCGCTATAAAAACTCATATAACCGTTCAGTTCAGTCAAACTTTTATCTTCTATTTTAAACGTCTCTGGAAGAACAATGCAATCAAATTCAAAAGAGAGTTCATTCAGAGGTATTTCCAGTTGGTCTCAGTTTTTAATTACACTTCGTATGTTTTGGTGGATCAGTTACATGTGAAAACGGCAATAACAAAACATTTGTTTAAAAAAATATATAATTTTTTTAATATTTCATTAATTTTTAACTTTAAATAATTATAATAAACAAAATAAAAAACTTTTATAAACTTTTATCTTGTGATAATTTTAAGTATTTTAAGGCTCCAAGAAGAAAAAATGTATAAGTCAATTATTTAAACTTTTATGTCACCATTTGTGAAAACAAAGGTCGGAAAAAAACTAGTTATTCAACAATTGTATAACTTTTTGAAAAATCAACATACAAATTTTTTTCCAACGCAACTTTATTCTCTCGAGTGTTCAGATGGCAGCATATTTTTTTCAAATGTTTGAATTGATATTTAATACTATAAAAAATATATTTCATGTGGTATACTGTTTTCAGCGGCGGGGGTGCGCCCATGCCGTAACTGCCGCAGGTGTTGAATTAAAATTATAAATAATGGAGATAGAATTCCTAGAGTCGGGACTGTTTTATTGGAAATTTCCTCCTCTTTAAGATTTTTTTTTATTCTCAATTATTAATAGTTTTTGAATTATTAGCAAAAAACTAAATGCCTTTTTTCCCTCTTAATTTGTTAATAACAATTGCCATTCTTTATGTGCTGTGAAATCATCGAAATACAAATTTCTACACGTCACTCATATTTTTAGGAGCGTTATTAATAATTAACACCATTCCGAACTTGTTGATCAGGCTATAAAAACCTTATTTGGCATATTACGAACATTCAAGAAAACAAATTAGCCAAATCGGTAGATGCGTTCAATTCATGAAATAAAAAAATACCCTGACTGGGACTCGTTCCGGCGACCGGGTAACGGATGAGCTATTTCCTCATCTGGTAATAGGTAACTCGATAGTCTTTTTCTTCTCCAAATGTGTTGTATACCTGAGTTTTCCAATTTCCGGGCAACTTTCCTAATTTTTAACCATGATCGGGCTATATCCAACTCTCATATTATGAATGGAGGAGTTCCTCAGGGCTCTGTGCTCGGACCGCTAATATTCCTACTTTTTATAAACGACCACTTCAACTAAAATCGCAACTACTGATGATATATGCGGACGATACCTCACTGGCGGTCTCGGCACATACCTCAGAGGAACTCATATCATCCATTGCAGATACTGTAAATTTTTTCGTGAACTGGTGTAAACGTAACGGTCTAATGTAGTCTAGTTAAGAAGTGCTTTTTAGGTCAAATTTTTTTCGCATTCTCCGAAAATTATGAGGTGTCATTCGAATCGGAATGACATGTGGATATTTTTTGGGAAAATGCTAAGGCCGCTCGCAAAAATTACAATAGTTATAAACAATCAAGTGAAAAAAAAAAGTTGGGTTTGGTTTTTTGCCAATATCTCAAAAACTATTCGAAATGATTCAAATTTGAAGAGATGCAGAAAGAAGAGGAAATTTCTCAAAAAAAATTTCCGACTCCCGGAACTGTAGGACCAATATTTATAATTTTCCCAGAGGGTTAAAAATACGCTCGAAAACGGGTACTCCGGCTTGCGCAAGCCACGTCCCCTTCGGACCTTTAATGAATAAATATTATTTAAACTTATTAAATATGAAAATTAAAAATTGAAAAAATTCAAGAGCCTGCAGGATAGATCAATAAACCATAATTTGTGGTCCAAAAATTTTTATCGCGATTTTTCAATAAGTTATTTATTAGTTAATTAACACTTTTTTGTAGCACGAACATTAACATTTCAAGTGCGATAATTGTTGAACTATCAATCTGAGAATGTGTTCCTTTCGTGGAGCTATTCCTCAAAGGTCTAAGAATAGATCCCCGTTGGAAAAATTGAAAAATTGTTAATTTTCGTTTTGTTTTTAACAATTCACTAAGGGGAAAAATTATAAAGCTTCATTAAACATTGAAAAAAACTTTTTTTTTATAATATTATTATTGATCCGTTTTCTTATGATCAGAAGCTACTCAAAAATGATTTTTAATAATTTGTATCTCCTATTGTTTAAAAAATTGTTATAAACAAATGCGTTGTTTGAGATGATTAAAAAAAAATTATAACAAAATATTTGATGATAATTATGATTAAAAAAAAAAACCGTTTCTTAAAAAAATAATTTATTGCTTGAAAACGCATTTGTTAAATTACATTTTTTTTACCACTTATGAAAATTAAGGAACCATTTTTTTTAAATCATTATTTATCGTGGTCTACGATAAAAAAAACGTTTATTGTTGAAATTTTCATTGTTTATTCAATAAACAATTTGTTATAAACAAATGAATTATCTCTTTGTATTTTTTTTTCTTTTTCTACTCAAAAAAACCAAAACAACCATGTATTATTTTTAGAAAAAAAAAAATATATTTTTTATTGAACTTTAAATTTTCTTTCTCTTTCATTTCACCACTCTGACCTGGTTTTTTATTTTAATTTTATTATAATTATTAACAAGGAAAAAAAAATTTATTCTTTATTAATTAAAGAACAAATTGAGCCAAAATTTGAAGCTCTCACTCAATTATTCATTTAATTTATACCATTTGTTATAAAAATAATCTTTCGGAAAAAAAAATCTACAATATTTTATATATAAACTTACTTGAATTAAATAACATTTCCAATTAATTTTTAGTTACTAAGATGCTTAGGCTAATAAACTTGGAGATTTTTTTTTCAAACTTATTTTTATTCATAATTCAAAAAATTACCGAGCAAAACTAAAATTTGTAAGCTTAAATTGTTGATAAATATACGTTAAATGAAATGTTACAAAAGTTGTATGGTCATAGTTATATTAGTTTATAAGATATTTAGATATAAAAGTAGAAAACAGTTTTGGCTTAGTTTGTTGTTCAATCAATAAAGAATAAATAAGTCTTAAATTTTGTCCTTGTATCTTCATTAGTTAAAAAGTTATAATAAAATTAAACATAAAAATCCAGGTCAGAGTGGTGAAATGAAAGAGCAGAAAATTCAATAAGTTCAATAAAAAATATATTTTTTTTTCTAAAAATAATACATGGTTTTTTTTTTTTATGAGTAGAAAAAGAAAAAAAATACAAAGAGATAATTCATTTGTTTATAACAAATTGTTTATCAAATAAACAATGAAAATTTCAAAAACAAATGTTTTTTTTATATCGAAGACCAAGATTAATGACATTTAAAAAAAAATGGTTCCTTAATTTTCATAAGAAGTGGGAAAAAAAATGTAATTTAACAAATGCATTTTTAAGCAATGAAATTCTTTTTTTAAGAAACGGTTTATTTTGAAAAATCATAATTATCATCAAAGATTATGTTTTAAAATTTTTTTTTGATTATCTCATTAACAACGCATTTGTTCATAACAATTTTTCAAACAATAGGAGATAAAAATTATTGAAAATCATTTTTAAGTAGCTTCTAATCATAAGAAAACGGATCAATGATAATATTATAAAAAAAAAGTTTTTCTCAATGTTTAATGAAGCTTTATAATTTTTCACCTCAGTAAATTGTTAATAACAGAACGAAAATTAACAATTATCGCACTTGCAATGTTAATTTTCGTGCTACAAAAAATTGTTAATTAACTAATGAATAACTTATTTAAAAATCGCGATAAAAATTTTTGGGCCACGGATTATTGTTCATTGATCTATCCCGCAGGCGCCTGAATTTTTTCAATTTTTAATTTTCATATTTAATAAGTTTAAATAATATTTATTCATTAAAGGTCCGAAGGGGACGTGGCTTGCGCAAGCCGGAGTACCCGTTTCGGGCGTATTTTCAACCCTCTGGGAAAATTATTAATATTGGTCCTACAGTTCCGAGAGTCCTACAGTTTCCTCTTCTTTTTGCATCTTTTTTCAAATTTGAATTATCTTGAATAGTTTTTGAGATATTGGCAAAAAACCAAACCCCTTTTTTTTCACTCAATTGCCTATAACTATTGCAATTTTTGCGAGCGGCCTTAGCATTTTCTCAAAAAGTATCTACATGCCATCCCGAATCGAATGATACCTTAATCAAAATTTTTGGAGAATGCGAAAAAAGTTTGACCTGAAAAGCACTTGTTAACTAGACTAAATGGTTAATATTAGACATAGTGTGTACATTTTCATTCCAATAATATTACGTCCTCCTCATCTTCTCTAACATGTCGAGTCGAGAGTAATATGATTGAATCAACCACAACAACAGAGTTCTCAGGCTTACATATTGATTCCAGTCTCAGATGGACAGAGCAAGTTAACCGCAGTTAACAAAAAAATTAATAAGGCCTTTTATGCAATTTCAAGTGCAGTAATTAACGTCTACTACAGTTTAGTGTACAGTCATTTATGTTATAACCTAATCTTATAGGGAAATTCCACAGATGCCAATAAAATATTCGTAACACAGAAAAAGATCATACGAAAAATGTTCAGCCTAGACTTCAGACAAACTTGTGAGCCCCCATTCATCAAATATAAAATTATGTCGTTCTACAGCATTTATCTACCACTGTATCTTGTATGTAAGAAAAAATATTGATAAATTTGAACTGAATTATTTAAATCATGATTATGATACCAGGAATTCTGATCATCTATGTGTCCCCAGACACTAAACTACAAAACTTGAAAATAGTTTTAGATACATGGGAAAGAAAATTCATAATAAACTCCCACTAACTTTTACAAGTATGGACTCCTTCAGTGATTTCAAAAGGACCATAAAAAATTTAATGCTAGAAAAATGCTACTATAGTGTAAAAGAATACCTCCATGATAGCTTGTAGGAACTGTCTTTGTCTATGCCGTCTGTATTTGCATAAATATGCCTGTATAGTGCAATAAATACATTATATGTTAGTTTATAGGAAATGTACTATTTTAATACTATTTTATTTTATTCATACCAACTGTATTATTCGTTGTGATAACCTCAAAACACACCTTCTACAGCGGGTGACTGACTTGTCCTATACATGTTTGTAATGTCACAAAGGATAAATAAATATTTCTATTTCTATAACGAATTGCCAAAGTCCATCCAGCCGTTCCAGTTTTGCGCTTACAAGAATCATTTTCATTTCGGTATCGAGTTTGGGGTGGATTGTTTCAGCTAGCTCACACTGTAACTATTGTGCTCGCAGAGTTGATTTAATTAAGATTCGTCTATTTCCTGTATTTCTTCCCAATGACTAACGTTCTATTGAAATCGTGAACGATAAATAATAGCGCATGTGACAATTTATGATCATTTTCAACTGTTTCTTGAACTATGAATGTGGTCTATTTCTGAGAAAAGATCATGAATAAACAATCGCTGCTTCAACGGTATTACTCACTGTGAATAATTAGACTACTTTTTGCATCAAACAATGTGATTGTTTTTCCATGCAAAGAATCGTCACAAGATGTGAGATTAAATTATAATTGTCGTTGGGTGGCTTGATTAGATGTTACAGAAGAGTTATTATCAATTAGTAAACATGATTCGAGAAGGCCGAGAGAAAATATGAAAGTACTCGTCAGCTGTGGATTATTACTTCGAGATTGTTTGTTTCTATTGTTCCCAACTATTGTGAAGGAAAATTGGCTGTAGCTAAGGATACAAATAGGAATTTGATCACCGAATAGACCGGAAACTGTATTTTTATTTAATCTTGGGGAAATCACAGGTTCTGCTATTGTACGTAGATTCCATAGAAATAGAATAGCTTGGCCAATGTACCTTAGCAGTTATAGACGGAGAGCTCGCTACGACATTGAAAAATGTTGAGGTGCAAGGGACATTTTTACATAGAAACCATCCTTACAAGCTGACAAGCACATAACGCTCTAGCCAGGAGTCGCTCCCGGGGAGGAAAGCGTAAAGTGCGTTAATTTTTAATTAAAATAAAATGGAGTTCATCTCCGAATTTTTCTGTAGATATATTTTTTAACTGTGTCGGGGATTAAATGTTGCCAGAAGTCGGTAAAGTTGTGGGAAAATTTTATATTTCAATGTGAAGGGGCAATTCTGGATTATTCATAATCAAAGAAGCTGTACATGAATTGCCAGAAGGCAAAATGGTGGATGAGTATATAAAAAATAATTATATCGCCAAAAGTGGTAAAAAAAATAATTTGAACTAATTTTATGCAGTTTTTGCAATTTGTCTTTGTATTATTTGAACTTTCAATGATTTATTGATACAAAACGAACGACAAGTACGAATAATAGAGAAGTATAAATAATTACATTAGTTAGAATCTTGTGTTAACTCTTTTTTATTTATCACTTGAAAAATAATTTATTCTCACTACAGAGTGAATATGTGATATTTTGAACATTTTTAACTATAGTACTTATTTACTTTCAACTTGAATTGGAGCCGTCCAGTAGAAGACCCTAATATTTACAGGTCTAATTTTAAGAGTGATATATTTTTAAATGTCAACAAATAAATAAATATATTTTTAAAATATAAACTAGAGATACAAATTTTCTAATAACTTATACTAAAGTTTATTAACTGAATAAAATAAATAAATATACTTAATTTTTAACTTAAATGAAATATTAAATGATCCAAAGAAATAGGTCAATAACTTTCTAAAACTATTTATATTAATTCATCCTATCGAAACCGGGGCAAAGTAATAAGAACCCAAATTCAAAAAAACCACTACCATAAAAATCTTATGAATGAAATGTTTCATATTCAACTAAAGAAATGGTTGCAAATCAACCTTTTCTATAACTCTGAAACTAATTCTTAATCACTCTCAGCTAAATCAAAAGCTAATCTAGATACTAAAAATGAAATATATTCATGAAATTTCATATACTCAATAATTCTTGATCTTAAAATTATAAATAACAAACATAACAGTCTTTGTAAGCGCAAAACGTGAAAACGGCTGACTGATTTGTTTTTTTTTTATTCGTAATAGCCAGAGGGTGGAATTGGAAAATTCGGGTTTATTAGAAAATTGGCGAGGAAAACGACTATCAAGTCATTCATTACTAAAGAGGAAATAGCCAGCGGTTATACTATCGCCTAGCAGCAGAAGGTAACTGGAACGAATCCCGGCCAAAATTTTTTTTTTATAAAAACTACGGCTGGCCATTTTACTAATTGTTTTTTTAATGTACTCAGAATAAGGTTTTTAGGGAAAGAAAGGATTTTAAGAAACGCTATAGGTTATTTCTTCGCCCTGGAAAAGTTTTCAGAAATATATAATAATAAAAATGAATGTCTGTTTGTTTTGGTAAGCTCGTATAACTTGAGAACGTCTGGACCGATGTGGCAAATTTTTTTCGGGAAAATGGGTTAACCAACGAATAAATGGGATAACGGGATAATGTAAAAACTGAATAACGGGATTACAGAAAAACGGAATAATAGGAAAACGGGATAACTGGAGAAAGCGATAACGAGATAACGGAATAACAGGTAAACGTGAGGGAAAAACAACGGAAAAGGTAACTTAGTAACGAGTTAACGGAAAAACGGGATAAAGGAAAAACGGGATAATGTGATATCGGGAAAACTGGATAACGGGAGAAAGCGATAACAGAATAACGTGATATTGGCAAAACTGGTCGAAGAGAAAATGGGGTAACGGGACAAGAGGAAAACTCGGTTACGGAAAAACGGGATGAAGGGAAAACGCAATAACGGGATAACGGGCAGAGTCAAAGGCATAGCCTAGATGGAACAACACAAAAAAAAACATAGGAAAAAATTAATTCTACGCGGACGAGAGTTTTCAGGAAAAAAACATAGAGAATATAGAAATCAGGATGTCGGGTAAGCTAGTATTTAATAGAATTCGAAAATCAAAAAAAGTGTTTGTTTTTGAGCGGCAAATTATATAGTAAGCCTGGCGATTTATACGCGAAACCAAATAGAAATTAGTTCCCGCAGCGGAAAAAAGTTACGCTTGAGGTAAAAAAGAAATTGGTGTCGTGCCCGTAACGAGAGATTAGTGAGTCGTACAGGTTTTGGGAATGCACCTAATTGTATAAAACCGAATAACATCGAGTTCATCTCAATCAGATAATTTTTTTCTCCTAAACTTTCGGTTCGGTTAAAAGCATTAAGGAACAACTCGTAGAGTTTTCCCACAAGAACCAACCACTCATTACAAGAAGATAATTCAAAGTGTACCGACCGATTTCCATCGGAAAGAAAACCGATGAGTTTATCCTAGCAAATAGGCGTTAGCCTCTTAATACACTTTTTTCAAATCTGTCCACTAGATCTTCCAAGCACCGCGACTTCCCTTAAAAATCCATTAGGATCATTTCGAAATAGATTGTTGTGTAATTAATCGGAGCGTTTGCATCGGAAATCCATTACATTACTTTTGTCGGTGTGTTTGCATGAATTGTAAATCGTGTAGGTTTTTTCCTCTGATCCAAGTGGACGTTGGTTCGTGTGACCAGAATGATTGATGGTTTTCAAGCACTTGCTGTTCGATTGTTGATTTATACTGATGGAATGAGATCCATTACGTTCAGTGGGTGTTTGTTTCTTTTCTCGATTGTTATTGGAGGTATGGACAGCGAGATGTGTGACTGTAATTATTTCAGGAGTCGAATGTGATAAAAAAAAACTGATGTGATTGCGAAAGGACGATAAATAATTTTAATTGTGGATAAGTCGCAGTCTCAGTGAAACTGCGATTATGGGGCGTCTCTATATTTGTTCTAATCAGTTCTTGATTTCAACGCATGAAAAATTTCAATTATGTTGAATTTGAGGTAGGCATAATCAATCTATATACAGCTACATAACTTTTTTTATCCAAGCTATCGACTTAATTTTTTTTTCTATGTTCATGCAAAAAACAAAACTCAATTGAACTATATTTAGTGAAGAAAGTAGGTCTTTATTGCACTGTGCAATAAAATGTATATTGCACTGATCTGTCATTTGTGATCATGACAAACATAAACGTCAAATCGACACAATTTTCAGTACGCTTTTTATTTTCCTAGACTTAGTGCCATCTGAATGAAACATTTTATGGTTTTTGCATGAACGTAGAAAAAATATTGTATGCAACTCGTGCAAAAAGTGTTTATTGCACTCGGCGTGTTGTCCAACTCGGCCTGGCGGCCTCGTCAGACAACTTTACGTCGAGTGCAATAAACACTTTCTTTTTGCACTTGTTGCATGAATAACTATTATACAATAGGTCTGACAATTAGGCACAGTCTAAAAATATTTCTGTTTATATACTGGCAGGAGTTTGTTACTGTGATTAGTAATTCATACTCTGATGTATGATGAAAAAAAAACATTCAAAACAATGATTTAATTTAAAAAAATTAAAGCAATTCAACCAGGAAAGCGCCGAGCGGTACCATATGAATCCATTAATATTATTTTTAATTCGTGTATTTTTTTAAACCTTTTTTTTATACCCACTGAGTTGAAATAAACCAATAAAAACAACTAAAAACATTTCAAACAAAATTTTGTTTAAAGTATTATAATCCTCGTCAATCATGCCATTTGAATACAAAACGCTACTCTATTTGCAAAATCATTACCATACAATTGATAGAATTTAAGTTCCAATATTATGCTGTTCACACTTTGTGAAATATTTGTTTCCGCTGCTATTTCTCTAGTGTTCAAGTGAGGAATTTCCTGTAGCATCAGTGAAATTGCAAGTCATTTTCCGACCACCAACAATTTTCTTTTTGGTATAAGACACACTACCAGTGAGTTCAAACCTATTCAACAAAATGGAAGGTATGGACATAGCCCCCAAAGAGAAGTGTTAACCGTAGACACGTATTTCGGGCTTTCTTTTTGTTTATTACACTATGCAACAGATACAATATCCAATTACAGAATAGGAATATGCAGCATGAACTATTTAACATGTTAGCTATATACATTAAAATAAATCATTGGACATAAACAGAACAGTCCAGTTTTTTATGGAGGCCACACTGCAACAAAAAATGTCAATTGTTTCATTCATCCTATCATATGTATTGCACATCTTATTAACAGGTGCATTTAATTTAACATTGGTGTGACAAAGTGGAAGATAGAAAGTATTGTTTCTCCGAAATGTGAGTCTAGGAATATGAAACTTTAATATATCCAAAATGCAGCTGCAGTCCAAATTGTTGTGAATGAGATTGACAAAGAATATAATATATGACCCATTTCAACGAGATTCAAGTGAATCGACTGAAAATCTAGAAATTAGTTGTTCATGTGGATAACCTACGTCTGGGTAGTTGCCATCAAGTTGGAAACATAGATACTTCAAAAATTTTGGTTGGATATTCTCTAAATTAGATATATATATATATATATATATATATATATATATATATATATATATATATATATATATATATATATATATATACCTGATAATATGGTGCCCAAACAATTGATGCATGCTCTGAATTTGATCTAACAAATGTAAAATATAATTGCAGAAGAGTTTTCTCATTCCTTCCAAAATCTTTTGACACTCTGATTATGAATCCTAGTGATCTATATGTTTTTTTGGTGACTATCTCGATATATTTTGCAAAAGAGAGTTTTTTGTCGAATGTTACTACTAGATCTTTAAAAGTGTCGGGTCTTTTCAATACGACATTGTTCAGTTTATAATTGTGAAGAATTGGATTCACCTTGGCGGTGAAAGACATAACCTGGAATTTAGAAACATTAAGGAATAAGCTATTCTCGATGCACCAGAGATTGAGGCGATCTAGATTATCTTGGAGAAGTGGTGATAATTTTATGGTATATCTTAAGATCATCGGCATACAGTAAGTGAGCGACAGATCAACGGAGTCAACAAACAGAAGCCAGCTGCACATTTGTGGTTTCGGTTAGTAGACCCTGCATTCCAGGGCAACAACCAACGTCGCCACGGAGGCAGCTATAGCTACATGCGAGTCCAGGATTATAGTTTTCTAACAAGTGTTGTTCATCCTTGCACTTCTTCACCGTACTGATGAGGGCCGAAAGCCCGAGACATGTGTCTACGGTTAACACTTTTCTTCGAGGGCTATGTCCATTGAGTTCCTTCCATTTTGTTTTCAACAGTTCCTTCGATATACTTCCCTTTCATCTCTATTTGTTAACTTTTGGAATGAGGTTCTCACTTCTGGATATTTTCGATGGTAGATTATGCTTGTCAGCTACGCCAAAACGGTAGACCATATTCATCATGTTCATTATTACATAGACGTGTACAATTATTGAAAGTACACGGATGTGTCAGATTTCACAACAGCGGCCCACTCGATTATTTCTTTTTTCGATTTTTATTTTTTTATTTTTCAACAAATTTCAGAAACTTAGTACAAAGTAGACCCTATGAACCCTATATCGACAAAAAGCTCCTGAAAAATTCCATGCAATTATATGATGCAATGAAATATAAGGTGTTATATTTGAAAAAGTCGAGTTATTGCCATTTGTAATTTGTCATTTTCAAAAATCGTAGTAGGCGATGGAAAATCGACTCTGAGTTTTCCTGCATCTTGGGACATTCGCTAAAGCCTAAGAAAACAGTTGGGTACGTTATTTTTAATGGTTCTGAAGTTATGAATTATTCTGTGGGTCCATGCACGACGCTATTTTGACACATAAATTGACATAAGTTAAAAACTATTGCAGATAAGTGTAAGAAACCCGTGTGCTTTATATCGACGATTCAGCGGCGAATTCAAAACTGTAACAAAACTATGGAGTTGCCATTAAAGAAAACAGAATTCAGTTATGTATCTTATTTTGGGACATCATGTATAAAAAAAAGAAATGTTTTTAGAATGTGCATCATTATCGGACATATCGCAAAAAAATGAAGCTTGCTCGCACTTCTGTGTCACCCTGTATATAATTAAAACATAGTACCCATGCGTCACTAGTATTCTCACCAACTACTACATATCATATTCTAGGTAGGACCACCCATAAAAAAGAAACATGTCTACTTCTCCATGTCCATGACATAGGATCATTTATCAAGATACATACTTCACTTATATTTGATAGATTGATACTCATGTTCTCTACACTTAAATATTATACAGTGTCGGGCAGATTTTTTGAAACAAATTGAAACGAAAATCAATCTAAACTTGGAATGCACTTTGCAAACTCTGATTATATTCTTCCGTACACGAGGTACATAGAAACATAAAAATAGCTCAATATAAAAGTATACTCATTCTTCAAAGAATACAGAAATGTTAGTCAAAGATGTAACTTCTCAACTATTATAAGTATGTCGATAGTTTTGAGGAAAAAATTCAGACATCAAGTCCACTTGTAGATCTTAGTAAAGTGTTCGACTGTGTATATCACAATATTTTAATAAGAAAACTTGAAATGTTATGGCTTCAGAGGTTTAACCCTCCAACTGATACAATGATGAATGGTTTGTCCCGAGAGCCTGTCTCAGGACCCCATCTGTAAATTATTTACATCGATGTTATTTTTTAGTACTTTTTCGTGAACACAATTCTTATGTATACCGACGATGCGACAATGATTGACAGAAACTCAGACTTGCGCGCTCTTGAATACATTGATAAGTTTGAAAATATAGCAGCTTGCTTTAATAGGAATAATCTTCTCTGCCTGAGTAGAAATAAAACACAAAATTTTCCTTTTTTGAAAATTATGCATTATCAAAAAGCGACACTGCAAATCCCCTAGGAATTACTTTGGATGGAAATCTGAACTGGTTCGCACATGTAGATGAAATGTGCAAAAAATAGTATATTAAAGTATAAGTGGATAAAAAGGGCTTTAAAACACGCGCGATTTTTCGAGCACGACGGCGCAGCCGGAGTGCTCGAAATGGAGCAAGTGTTTTTAAGACCAGTTATCCACGAATACTTTACGTTATTTTTTTTTATTGGTGCACTTTGGAATCATATATACTGGTATTATTACTACAAAAAATAGAAATAAGAACTAATAATGCAAGAAGGTTGAATTCGTGATGTGACATCAGTATACCTTTCGTTGTCATGGAAATGAGAAAAACATTCATTTGCAATTTGTTACCAAAGATCAATATTTGTTGTCACCAGAGCTCAAAAATAAATGATTCTAATATCGATTTTTTGAATAGTGAGACAGAATCGCGGTTAATACTGCGAAAATCCAGTGGTATATATAAAAAAGAATATGAAAAGTTCATCAAATGGATGGAGGAGCACATATAAATGAACGAATTGTTAGTAATATTTTATCTGACGTTACAAGGTACTCCTGTCAGATCAATAATCAAAAATTTGTCATTTAGACTTCACGTTTCTCGATTTGTTGATGTTGTCATGGTTACCTTTAAAAAACGCGCGTTTTTTAAAGTTCGATTTAAACACGCTGAGGCGTGCTTTAAATGGGTAAAAAGGGGCACCAATAAAAAAAAACATATTAAAATATATAATAAAAATAATAAACGTTTTTTATTGTCAATAACAAAAAAAAGCAAGTTTACAGTTCACTGAAACTGATGACGAAGTCTAGCTTGAAGCTATTCCACTCAACCAACAGAGGGAAATTGCCCAGGAGAATGAATATTTATATATAAAAATGAACAGTAGAGTCACACGAAATATTTTGGCAATGTTGGCTGAATCGAATAAGGGTATTCATAGAATGAATACAATTATGAACAAATGAAAGAGTGCACATAATATAATGAATATTACAAAAAGGGGTTAAGAGTACGAAACTTACTGAATAAATAAACAGTGAAAGTATATAGAGCCGATAAAGACCGTTTCAGCTGTGTTCCAAGTGGATGATTTTTCAATTTATATTTGAATTATTTGATATTGTATTTTTTCAATTCATCCAGCAACTGATTGTATATTCGAATAGCATTGAATACAAACGACTTTTGGAACATAGCAGTTTTGTGTTGGGGCATGGTCAGGGTGGACTTGTTCCTGACATTCTTTGAATGTATTTTAGATTTAGGAATGAAATTTCGTACCATGGCTGAAGGGTTAGGATCACTGGAGAGTTTATATGTGGAAGTACCTGAATGGACCTGCCTTCTGTTTTCCATGTTGAGCCAGTTATATTCTTGGAGTATATGAGAAATATGATCATATTTTCTGATACCATAAATTAGTCTACAGCAGCTGTTTCGCACTTTCTGTATCCTGTCCTTATCTATCTTTGTTGAGCATGGACTATATATGGAATCACAGTAGTTGAAGTGGCTCAGAACTAATGACTTACATATGGTTCGCTCCATTTCAACACTGAGAAAATGGCGGGCACTATAAATGAGTTCCAAGGATGAAAATGCACTTAGCTGAGATTCCTGGCTGAATCGCATACTTGTAATGTTGAATTATCAATCTGAACTGTCATATTATGTCTTGAAACATTTCTATTATTTTATATGTTTCTATATGTTGTAACGATATATCTGTTACATTGCTTATTGATATGCTCATTCACTTCCCTATTGAAAATCTCAGCGACATCTAACCGTGGGCAATGAAACAATCATTACGGCTAAGAAGAAGAACTGTCGCAAGGGGACCTATTGAAGGCGATGTGCGTGACATTCTCGTCCCTTTTCCTGATCTTTCGGCATTTAAGATATATTGTTTTCTGAAGCTCGTCGGCCATTAATTATGTCATATTGAAATAATCTATTAAAAAGAGCATTTTCCTTTCTCCGCGAATATGATTTCGAATCAGTGAATTGTGAGTGATGTCAAGAAGGTACGTATTGGGAATGATGTTTGGACCGAAGATAATTTAAATGCCACATTCAAATAATTTTAAAGAGAACGTCAGATAATTCTTCACAAAGGAAATATCTGAAATTATCTACACATTTTGTTTGAGAAAACAGTGATTAGATTTATTCAGGTCAATCTGACTAAAAATAGCAGTGTCGTTCACTATATATTTTTGAAGAATTCTGTTAAAATTATGAACCCCACATGTAGTATGTCTGATTGAATTGAAATATCGGTGTTCAGTCTTATCAGGTTGGATTGTTTGTCCTAGCAAGGCTCTATTGGGATTCAATGAGGGTTTCACAAATATATGGTATCACTTACGCTGTATTTGGTATGATATAGTTGTAAAAAAAAAATATATATTTTCCATGAGTTTTTATATATCTTTGGTATGGTTCCATATTTGGTGATAATAATCACCGAGCTGTGATTTTGATGTGATTGAAGTGATCATATATATATATATATATATATATATATATATATATATATATATTTCATTTATAAAGGACCCCGCAAAATCCTTATGGAAAATGGCTCTCGGCTTATTTCGCTGAAACTCTGCAAAAAGATAGTATTCGGAATGCTGATCAAAAGTCTGAATGGACACAACCCTCCATTTTCAACCCCAGACCCCCTACAGACCCCCAAAGCCCCCAAAATACACTATCCGGTGTGTTAATGCATAACAGTTTCAATTCATCTTCACTGCCCACTCCTTTCTCCAACCGAATCCTACATTCTACCCTCGCCCTCGCCCTCACCCCCACACCCCACCCAACCCTTCATTATATAACGCCCCATTACACACTTTGAAGGTTAAAGATTCTTTAAATTGTTTCATTTCAATCTTTTGAAGCTTTTATTATATATATATATAAATATATATATATATATATATATATATATATATTATACATCAGGCCCGCACCACCACCCCATCCTTTATGAATCCCCATTACACAATTAAGGTTAAATATTTTTTTTTTTTCTTTCATGTGTATTTATGTAATAATATATATATATATATATATATATATCTATAGATATATATATATATACATATATATATATATATATATATATATATATATATATATATATATATATCTATATATCCGTTATTCCCCCTGTTTATATATATTATATATATATATATATATATATATCTATATATCTATATATCCGTTATTCCCGTTTATATATAGGTATATATATATATACAGTGCCTTCATTTCAAAACTTCCCACCCCTATTAGTTCTTTTAGCAGGGAAAATTTCCTGTAGGGAAAAAACACGTAAATTGAGATATAGAGGGGGAAGTTCAAAACCAGTGCCAGTTGTATTTTAGGTTGAAACCCCCTACCCCTAGCTACCCCACTAAATAATTTTAAATGGCACCCCCACACTTGTAACACATCATTTTAAAGATCTTAAAAATCCTCACTCAACCCCGTTTAGAAAACTGAAATTGGTTGATCCGTTCTCGTAAAATAGGGCAAAAAGAAAATAAATGATAACAAAATGCAAAATAAATTAATGAATTTATGGAACCGCTACCACTGACTCAATAACGGTATGTGTATGTTTCTTTTTTACACAGAGTTTTTTGCGTTAGCTGAAAGTGAGATAAGGGCACACAGTTTCTGCTTGGCTTCAGTTAAAATTAAATGCTGAAAACACGTATCAGACTTAGTTATTCCTGATTTTAAACTGTTTGTCAAGTGGTGTCAGTTGCACTGACAGTAATACAAATCGTAATGGTGTACACTTCACAAGAAAGAACTGAAATTATTTTTATTTATGGTGCTGAAAATAGGTGTGCTCGTATGACAGCCCGGGTTTTTAATGAAATTCATGCAGGCCAAAATGTGAGTCATCGATATGTTCTAGACCTTGTTCAAAAATTTGAAGAGACCGGTTCTGTGTGCAACAAAGCAGTAAAGCAGCCGAGAGTTCTGACTGAAGCGGCACAGATTGAGATTTTAGGCCAATTCGCCATTGAGCCGACTACGTCAATTTCGAAAGTCGCTAAGATAGTAAATATTTCAGTTGGTTCTATACACAAAGTTTTAAAACTAAACAAGTTCTTTCCTTACAAAATGGGTATTCATCAGCAACTCAGTGAGGATGACTATGATAGGAGAATTGAATTTTGTGAACTAATGACTGCGAGAATTCAAAATGACCCGAATTTAATAAAAAATATTTGCTTCAGTGATGAATCAACTTTTTTTCTTAATGGCTTTGTAAATAAGCATAACTGTAGATACTGGGATAATGAAAATCCACACTTGTTTCGAGAGGATCATACGCAATATCCACAAAAAATGAACGTCTGGGCTGGAATTCTGGGAAACGAAATAATTGGCCCTATTTTTATTGAAGAAAATTCAACGGGTCAATTGTATTTAAACTTATTGGAAAATGTAATCGATCCACTCATAACACAGTCCTCGGAAAGCCAAGTTGATGAAGGAGACAACCCGCTCTTGGATGAACAAAATTTACATTTTCAACAAGACGGCGCACCTCCACACTACGCATTGCATGTCCGACAGTGGCTCGATCAACGGTATCCTGACAAATGGATTGGCAGAAGAGGCGCTCTGGAATGGCCGGCGAGATCTCCGGATTTGACGCCATTGGATTTCCTTCTCTGGGGTTATTTGAAGACAATGGTATACAAAACTCCCCCGCAGGACATTCAGGATCTAAGACACAGGATTACTGCCACATGCAGACAAATTACTAACGAAACATTTACAAACGTTCGACAGGAATTCGAGAATAGATTGTTCTTTTGCTAAGCTACCAATGGTGCACATTTTGAACACCTAATGAAGTAAGGTACATTTATTTCATTGCAATAGCTATTATTTTATTTTTTAATATAATTCATTTTCTTTTTGCCCTTTTTACGAGAACGGATCAACTTATTTCAGATTTCTGAACGGGGTTGAGTGTGGATTTTTAAGATCTTTAAAATGATGTGTTACAAGATAGGGGGTGCCATTTAATATTATTAAGTGGGGGTAGCTAGGGGTAAGGGGGTTAAACCTAAAATATCACTGGCACTGGTTTTAAACTTTCCCCTCGATATCTAAATTGATGTGTTTTTTGCCTACGGCAAATTCTCCCTGCTAAAAGAAGTAATAGGGGTGGAAAGTTTTGAAATGAAGGCACTGTATGTATTTCGGGTTGTCGATCAGGTTATCGACGCTCTTTTGCAACTTTTCCTTGGGTGCGCGCAACAGTCCTATTGAGGATAGTTGCCAAATATTCTCTTTCTGTGTTTTCGTTGAAGAATCTTCAACCTTGAAAGTGTACAATGGGGCGTCAATGAAGGGTTGTGCGGGGTGAGGGTAGAATGTAGGATTCGGTTGGAGAAAGGGGTGGGCAGTGAAAGGAAACGCTTTGAAGATGAATTGAAACTGTTATGCATAACACACCGGAAAGTGTACTTTGGGGGCTTTGGGGGGCTGTAGAGGGTCTGGGGTTGAAAATGGAGGGTTGTGCTCATTAAGACTTTTGATCAGCATACCAAATACTATCTTTTTGCGGAGTTT
Organism: Gonioctena quinquepunctata; assembly: GCA_018342105.1. Lineage (NCBI taxonomy): Eukaryota > Metazoa > Arthropoda > Insecta > Coleoptera > Chrysomelidae > Gonioctena > Gonioctena quinquepunctata. The sequence continues at coordinate 78,688 of JAFIRS010002968.1, forward strand.
CAGCAAATTTAGCCGAGAGCCATTTTCCATAAGGATTTTGCAGGGTCCTTTGATACTTGGAACTTGAAATTTTCTTTGAATTTATAGAAATCTTTTTGAAGAAGTATTTGACGCCTGGTCAAACATTGATTCTCATATACCTTTCTTGAATATCGCTGAAATTGAAGTCATTTTCGTATATCAAATTCAACAAACTTGATGGTGCCAAATTCTGATTCTCAATTCTTGATAACGTATAATCTTGGTTGCTCAAGATCAGAGAAAAAATCATCTTTTCCATATATAAAGCAAAGATCAATTTTTATTCATTCATAAAAATTATAAAATAATTCTTCAATTTCAGTATTGGATATTACTTATTTGTATACTCAATTAATTTCAAGTAATAATCTCTTGATGAGATTACACTCAATTGTAACAATAATGAGTTGAGGAGTGCATTGAAAATATTCCAAGTTTCAAGAAGTAGAATTTTTGTATATCAAATTCTGACACAAACAATATTGAAAGATAAGTGTCATGTGAAGTGGAATGAATAGAAAAATCGAATAAAACGGTTTTCTTCACATAATGGATTCAATATAAAATTGAACCAGAAAATGGTAGATCTCAGGTGAAAAACAACTATTTTCCTGGCAAATACCACGCAGAACGTTGAATAATATTCACCTGAAAATCCATGCATACTTCCATATAATATCAATGGACATTGAATGCAAATGTTTCTTTCTGATAAGCTCGATTATGTTTAATTTATGTCGTGTTCACCTAACAATCCGCATACCGGTTTCAGGCTTCTTGGCCCTCATCAGTACGGAGTAGTCAACCAGCCAAAGGTCCAAAGAACTCTGGCTGAAGTGAGACACGACGTAAACAAACCATCATCGAGTTTGTAACACCTATAAATTAAACATAATCGAGCTTATCAGAAAGGAACATTTGCATTCAATGTCCATTGATATTATATGGAAGTATGCATGGATTTTCAGGTGAATATCATTCAACGTTCTGCGTGGTATTTGCCAGGAAAGAGTGTTTTCACCTGAATCTACATTCGTTCAATTATATTGAATCCTTTATGGAAGAACCGTTTTATTTGATTTTCTATTCATTCCACTTCACATGGCACTTATCTTCACTATATGCTAGACGGGCTTGCCACTCCTACTGAGAAGGAATCTTTTATTTAGAAACCTATCGAGGTGGGAGATTTTTCGGAGTGTTTCTTTCTGTCACTAGGTACCGCCAGTTAAAGTTTAGCTTTTCCGGCGTACCTATAGGTGTTACAAACTCGATGATGGTTTGTTTACGTCGTGTCTCACTTCAGCCAGAGTTCTTTGGACCTTTGGCTGGTTGACTACTCCGTACTGATGAGGGCCAAGAAGCCTGAAACCGGTATGCGGATTGTTAGGTGAACACGACATAAATTAAACATAATCGAGCTTATCAGAAAGAAACATTTGCATTCAATGTCCATTGATATTATATGGAAGTATGCATGGATTTTCTGGTGGATATCATTCAACGTTCTGCGTGGTATTTGCCAGGAAAGTAGTTGTTTTTCACCTGAGATCTACCATTTTCTGGTTCAATTTTATATTGAATCCTTTATGTGAAGAAAACCGTTTTATTTGTTTTTTCTATACAAACAATATTGTTTTTCATGTTAAATCGCTGGAAACACACTCGATGGATCAGAAGCCGATGCTTTTGTCCACCTGATCGGTCGCCCAGCAGCCCAGTACCCCCTGATTGCGAGCCAAACAACTTCGTCAAGTCTAGCTACGTGCTACACAAAAATACAATCAAGGTACATCGACATCGATAAACCGACAGGTTCAGCAAACAATAACAGTATTGGTTTTCTTGCGTTGGAATTTGAATAAATCTTGCATTCAATAAATGTTAAAGAATTGGAAAAGATGTAAATTTTGTAAATAGATTGTTACAAGTTGGTATTTGTTTTATTGTTGTAGGTATTTACAGAAGGAAAGTTATTTGATTTGAATAGGGAATTTGAATTTTTGTCCTAGTTTAACTAAAAATTCTGGCGTCCATCCAAATTCACAATTTCTAAAACTTTGCTTGAAACATAAAAAATTTGAAACTAGCAAGGCGGTCCAAAGAACTCCACACCGCTCTTCACTGAAGAGTCTGGGCATACTATGACAACAATTAACTTGAATTTTATTACAATCTTCCAGTATTTCTGCCAGGTCTAAAACCACATTGTCAATCAGGAAGTTAGTTATTAGAGGTGAAGTGTTCAAATATTTGTGAATACATTTTTTTTTCGAAAACTTTGGATATAGTAGGAAGCAAACTTATGATTCTGAGATCTGTTAAATCCTTGGGATGACTTTTTTTGGGAATAAGTACACTTTTTCAATGCAACAATTTATTATGCGAGTTATATATTTATATATTAATGGACTGCAATATTTTAACATTTCAGCATTCATATCATCTACTCCAGAAGCATTCGTTTTTAATACTATATAAAATTTCATTGGTTTCTTCAACAGTTATTTATCTTAACGAACATTGCAATGGAGGATCGTGAACTGTATTAATATAAGAATCAATTTTCTCATCACATTTATCAGTTACATCCTTCGGGTAGGTGGAAAAATAATTGCTGAAAACATTGGGATTCGATAAGTTATCGGCAATTGTATTTTGAGAGTGCGAACAAACACCCAAGTTTTTCAATGTTTTCCAAGATGCTTTCGAATTCTTCATTTGAAATACATGATTGTGATTTTTCTGACCACTAGTTACCGCGAGTGTGTGCTTTCTCAATTCTTTATATCTTCGAAAGTCACATTCTCTTCTGGTTCTTTTGAACTTTTAGAAAGCTTTGTCTCTCTCTTTTTTCAAGACTATTAGATTATCCGTCAGCCGGGGTGCTGGTGGCTTTGTAACGTTTTTTTGAACAAACGGACCATTATTATTGAATACGAGAAGAATAAATTCACTAAATATTTAAAAAAAATATCGAGATCATTTTCAACTATCATGTTGTCCCAGGGAAGCTCCCGGAGGTCACTTAAGAGATTATTGATATTGAAGTGCCGAAAGCATCTATATGTTATGAGCTTGGCCTCGTTATGGAGGACAGGTACAACAACTTTTTTGAATCTGAAGTCACGTGATATAAGTCGCAACGGATTTTCCAGTTGTCAGACATGCAGAAACGAACTGCCATTAGAGTTTTTCAGAAATATTAATAACAATTTTTTTCCATCTGTAGCCAACTTTATGACGGACACTGTATATATTTTCTTCAGTTTCTTGACCACATATATATATATATATATATATATATACAGTGTGACACACTTAAGATGAAGACGACACCCCTGTATTTTAATCATTTTTGAAAGCAGAGATTTGATTTTTGGTACAGACGTAGACCTTCATGGGCCGCACTTTTCGCAATACTCAGGCCGAGTGACAGCCTCAAACCCAGCCTACTGCGATACCGCGAAAAGGGCAAATTCTCGATATTTTGGTTCGCGTCAACGCAAAATTCGAATTTTGAATTTTTATGTAATTTTTTAATTTTTTTTTCAAGTCTGATTGTCAATTAATGGTTCCGAATAAGAAGCTACAGAAATGGTTAAATAGTCAAAATTAATGAAATAAACGTAAAATTGAAAGTTATTATTTTATCAATTTTTTTTTTTTTTTTTTTTATATGTTCTGGTTCCCACGAAAAGGGATATCCTGTAATGTTCAGAGAACATCGTGGGAACCAAGGGAAAGAAGGTAGGAGTTGGTGTTCTTCTTAAATTTCTGGAGGTTGTATGCCTCGGGGAACACCTCCCTAGGCAATGAGTTCCAAAGCCTCGCAGTTCGTTGGATGAATGAGTCTTTGGAAAGGATTTCTGAGGTCAAAAAGGGAAAATTGGGTTAAAAGCCAAAGGAGGAACGATTGTTGATATTTCAGAAGAGCATCGCCCATGAATGTAAGTTAATCGAATTTAGTCTCCTTTACTGGCCTGTCTCCAATTTTGAGGAATTTTTCAATTTTCTGTTGAATATGATTGGTTGCGAATAATACAATTTGCCCAATTTTGGATGGGAAATCGTCATTCTCAATGTTTCAAAGGAGTCTCATATTTTGTTTCTCAACAGTTTTGAATTTGGGCTAGAGTGTCATGGGAACAAATGAACTATTTATACCAAATGTCAGTTTGAAAGTAATTGCGTCAAAAACAGTAACAAAATGCCCATCAAAAGTCTTAATTTACAAGAAAAAATTGAAATAATAAGGCTATTTGGTGATGGTGCTCGAAGTAGTAGACAAGTTGCTCATGAATTCAACAGAAGACATCCGCAACGAAATCGTATTCGACATGGAACGGCAGCCTCCGTGAATAAACGTTTTACTCAAACCGGAAGTGTATTAAAGAATCGTCCAGCTATTGACAATCCATATCGAAATCGAAGGTATCATGTTGATGATAATATCTTAGCTTCAGTTCGTGCCAATTCCAAAATTAGTTTGCGTGAAAGGTCTGAGGAATTAAATTTGAGTAGAGAGAAAATCAGAAGATGTCTAGTCATAAAATCAAAACTTTCAAACCAAAGTTCTTGCACACATTGGAAAAACGATTAGATTACTGCTATTGGGCCCAAGAAATTTCTTTAAATAATAGAAATTTCCTAAGAAAAATTTTGTTCACGGATGAGGCTATGTTCACTACCAATGTATCTGCTCAAAATTGCAGATACTGGTCTATCGAAAATCTCCACTGGGTTAAAAACTGTAGGGACCAATACTCTCAAAAAGTTTATGTATGGTGTGGTATTTTAGGAGACAGAATAATCAGACCGTTTTTCTTCAATAATACAATTAACGCTGAACGACTATTGAATTTTTTTTATAATGAATTATGGAAAATCATTGACAATCTACATCTCAATGTGCGACAAATGTGCATTCAGCTTGACGGAGCTTCCGTTCATAATTCTTGGATGGTTCGAGAGTGGTTAAACGAACATTTTCCATTACGTTGGATTAGTAGAAATAACCCATATGAACAATGACTTCCTCGCTCTCCTGACATAACACCAATGGATTTTTACTTCTGGGGAACTGTCAAGAATAAGGTTCACAAGTCTAGGCCACGAAATCGACAAGACCTTTGTGAGAGAATAAGGCAAGCCTGCCGTCAAATAAGTATTCCAGAACTTAGGAGAGTGGCCAATAATAATAGAAATAGAATTGAAAAATGTATCAGAATTGAGGGCGGACCAGTTGAGAGAGATAATATTTGAAACTGACTTCCAATATAAGAGTTTATTTAATTTCCTGTTCGAATTCAGTTCAATAAATAGTTTTTCATAGATTGTCATTTAATTTTGATCAATTTTATCGTCTGTGTGGCTTTTTAGTAACAACTAATAACCAAAATTTGAAATTTTTTCATAATTAATATTAGGTTTTTTATTCCTATTCCTACATTATGACGAATTTATTGTTTTCGTAGCTTCTTATTCAAAACTAATAATTGAAAATCAGACTTAAAAAAAAACTACAAAAATTACAAAAAAATTCAAAATTCGAATTTTGCGTTGAAATTCGGAATGTAGGGTTGAAATTAATTTCTAAGCAACTTTTTCAAATAACTTTTTTCGCGGGATCGCAGTAGGCTGGGCTTAAGGCTGCCACTCGGGCTGAGAATTGCGAAAAGTGCGGCCCATGAAGGTCTACGTCTATACCAAAAATCAAATCTCTGCTTTTAAAAATGACTGAAATATAAGGGATGTCTTCATCTTAAGTGTGTCACACTGTATATATATATATATATATATATATTTATTTATTCTTCAATTTCTCGGAATGAAGGTCTGATCCAGTCAATTCGTATTTCGTATAATTCCTTTTAGAGTCGTTTCGACATAGTATTGTTCACCTTCATGTTAAAAATAAAATAATTTCATTCACATTTCTGCATTTGCATCGTACGAACGTTGTTGGAGGTGTGTGAATTATATGACTGAAGATATGTGTGTACTATATCGAAACGTCGTTAAAAGGAATTATACGAAATCACTAAATCAGACCTTTATTCCAAGAAATTGAAGAAAAAAAATTATATATATATATGCTAATGCTTTCATATATATATATATATAGCATTTAGCATTTCATTAGGTAATTCTCTGAACTCACATATATAAATATATATATATATATATATATATATATATATATAATGCTTATCCCGCAGCGGCCGCCCGGCCGGCAGTGATCCCTAAAATCTGTTTTGAGTTCAGAGAATTACCTAATGAAATGCTAACATACTTCAAGTGGGGTTGTCTAAGATAGTGGAAGGTGCTCAAACATCTGCGTTAACAAACTTTTTGAGTTGATGTAAAACATTAATAATGAATCAATCCAGAGAATATCCTCATGTGCACTATATTGGGTTGAAAATAAGCTGACAGATCGAGAAGTATCCTGTTGACGTTGAGGCGATAGGTAAAATCTGTTCTTGAGATGACCATTGATAACACACATGGATTCGTTAGATTTCATATTTCATTTCCCTGTTTCAACAACTAACATTAAATTATGGGCAAAAATGGTATCGGGAAATGCAGATATGAACCCTGTGTCTTCGATAGCTCAGTTGGTGGAGCATGAGACTAGCATTCTAGAGGTCGCTCGTTCGATTCTTTCTCGAAGATGATTTTATTCTGTTTTTTTTCTGCAATACCACAATTTCCTTCCTATATATATATATATATATATATATATATATATATATATATATATATATATATATATGTTGTTATGATGTGTTGTATTTGTTTATATAATTATTAATATTATTATTTTAATTTATCTGCTTAATAAATACCCATCACAACAATAAACTCCGGCTATGATGCTCTTACCCTTTTTCAATATACGATTTACCTCTCTTTTATCACCTTCCTCCAGCTCAGTCGGTAAGCCTATGTAGAGATGATCATCTCTATCTCAGGAGGATGGCAGTTGCGCCAACTAGTTGTTTTGCTTGAAGTCAATGTACTGTTTTTATGGAAATATAGCTTGTAATATGGTCAAATTATAAATAATGAGTCCACAGTATAGTTAAATGATTGTTCTTTTATTCAAATCAATTCTTAAAATACCTATCCCTGCGATATCTACTTTATTAATAAATATTATTCAATCAATCAAATTGAACAATATCAAATAAACGTGCTCATGCGCAATCAAGGAATTATGTATAATAAATATTTAGAGGTTATATTGATATCATAATAATGAATGAGAAAAAAAGTTCACCCCTGTGAATAGGTGTTATTAAAAATAAATCAAAAAGTGTCTGACCCGAATATTATCACTTTATTTAGTTTTTGTTGATAAAGTACCTGTTATAAGTTCAGCTTGTACAGATTATTCTGTGGCTATTGTAAGTGAAGTTTGCCCCCCCTCGCTGCTGCTTACGTCATGTACAGGAAATCTTACCTGAATTGGAGGTATGTGGTTGCTTGGTCGAATATGTGCCTAGTTGTTTCTTGATTTGGTTTTAAGTGTCCAATTGCAACTATACTTTTGTTCTTCAGTACAAATTTCCACTCTTTACACTCTTTTCAAAAACACATTTTCCAATTCTAACCTATGATACATATTTTATTTACAATTTATATATCTACACATGATATTATTTATATAGAACTGTTGAAAATTCACATCTACCAATTTTCTGTTCTCAAATTTGATATTTTTATGATTTCCAATGAAAAAAGTTTCCTTGTGATTCAAAATTAGCATACAGGCTGTTATTGCTTGTAGATTATTTTTGTTTATTTGAATTCTAAAATTTTATTTGTGGTTTTTAATTTCTATATTTTTATAGGATGTGCAGATTAAATGCATTGTTGGAAACATAATGATGATAATATAAAAGCTCCACTGCTAAACTCTTGGATCATCTGCGTTGACTATAAGATGGCCAAAGGTTTGAGAGATGCAAAGTATACAGAAAAATCGTAAGAACAATCATAGCAGGTATTCATGTAATGTATAAATACCATTATATCAAATTTTTATTATTGGAACGTAGTTCCTTATCGCGCGTTGCGAAAGAGGACTAGACGGCATAAATCAAGACCAAAAGTTGTAACGAGACTTTCGCTATGGTTATAAGCCGTGCGGCGTGCGCGTGTTTCTCTGTCTGTCTGTCTCTCTCTCTCTCTGAAAGCAAGCCAGATAATTTCCGTTTCGTCTTTCTATTTCACATTGAACAGTGTGGTGTCGCGACGATTATTTTTGTCGAGTGTATACAGGTTTTTTGTACATAATAAATAATAAAAAATAAAAACAATAATGAATCCTGACAGTGTTTCTGCACAAGTTCCGGATATTGCTGATGGAGTTAGGTAAGTAGAGATTTTATACAGACAATAATAAATGCTTATGTATTTTTAGCAAGTATGCATTATAACCTCTCTTTACTATTGTGCTAACCAAGTCATACGCGTTATAATCTCTCCATTATTGTGTGTTTAGCAAGTGTACGCGTCATAACTTTAATAAATTTAAAAGAAAATTATATTTTAATATTACAATATCAATTACAATATTTAGCAAGCCGTGCGTGTTCTAACCTATACGCTGTTGTGTTTACGAAGTCGAGAGAGTATATATATATATATATATATATACAGACTCTGTTGTGTTTATCCCGCGCATCTATGACGTGTACGAAAGAATAGACAGACAGAGTGCACATATATATATATATATATATATATATATATATATATATATATATATAAAATATTATTATAACTTAAAAAAAAAAATTATTACAATTCCTTCACTAATTAATCGAAAGGAACTTCGTTCCATCCGGGTGTCCCTTGACACCTCTCAAGTTTTTTTTATATTTTTCATATCATAACAATATATATTTATATTTATAATACAAACATTTTCATTTCAGCTTCCCTACAATGTTCAAAATTTTGACTTCTGATAGTAAAGAATCAATTTACGGTTTTCTCTTAGTATGATGAATATTTCTTCGTAAAAAGCGTCAAAAGATATCATTTTTGAAATTTGTATTCACTCCAATGATTTCGATTTCCTTTTGTTGTCAAGCCATAGGTTTCGAAAAAGCTCCATGGAAAACCCAATTGTCTGTAGTTGCTCAAGTTTCTCATTATAAAATTGATGAAATCACTTGTTTGAACTGCAAAGTTTTTCGAAAGATTTTTTCCCAAAGGCATTATACAGTTTTTGCATATCTATAAATCATATACTCCTCCATAAACATGTTGTCCTACAACAATTAAACTTTTCGGAAAAATATCATCAAATCATTCCAAACAAGAAACAGAACAGTCAAAAGAACTATATTCCGGGTGGTACTCCAATCTCATCGCGGGGGTGCTAGCTCTTCAAAACACCGATGAAATCATCAAAGTACCACCGTCGAGAAAGATTTTATCAGAACTCATTGAGGAATGTCGGGTTTTACAACTTCATTATAAGTGGTTCTTCTACACAGAAATGGCCAAATAACTATGACCCGCTGGGCGCTACCTGTATCTGGCGCCACTTTCAACTACTACACCTTTCTAGTAGAACAAAATAGATGACAACTGCCACTTGTCGATGTCGTCGACTTTCTACAGCGGGATGGATTAGGAATTTTATGACATGACTTGGTTCTGTATGGGATTTATGGTTTTACCGCCTGTCTGAGACTCGTTGGGATCTTCGGATTTTCGATCAATTGTTTGTACGATTTATCTAATTGTTAAATTGCAGGGCTTGCAATGCACAACTTATTTATTTTGATGGTAAGAGTACTTCATTGTCGAAAATTTCATCTGAAATATTTATTTGTATTATTAGTCTCAAATGACATGTGCTGTTTGATTATTGAAGTATGTATTTTCTCTTTTGTTATTGAACGTTTGTATTTTGCTTTTACCAAATAGAGCAGAAGTACCGCTAAATGTATGTGCAAACAGCGCAGTTTGATTTAACATCCGAGGCCTGCAAATCGCGAGAGCTGTATGACCTTCATTATTATCATTTTTTGAGTCAAATTAACCGTTTTGGGGATATTCGTTGTGAAAAATAGCGTAGGAGTGATGTTTCACCGAGGCTACATACCACCCCGTACTAGCGAGAAAAGAATGGAGAGTAGAATAATCATCAACGGATTTTTTTGTGCAGAATTTAATGAAGAATTTTTTTTTCTTTCTTTCCATGAGAATGGCGAATTCGAAGATAAATGGGAAAAGCCAAAATCAAGTGCTGTATTGTGGTGTTTTTTCGCCTCAAAAGGCTGTTTTCACCCGATGGCATTCTTACTGCTACTCCTATGAACTACTCCTGGACCAAATATAATTTGTATATAAATTATTCCTTCTATTCACTATTTTTTCGTCTAATTACCAAATATTATTTGTAAAACTCGTTTTGCTAAGAAGTGTATGGATTGGCAAAAGACCATGTATCGTAATACACTATTAGTTTTGTTGTTACAGTGACAGCAATGTTGAAAACAGCTTATGTGTTTTTTACAGCAAACGCCAGCATGTGCGAGCAATTGCTCCAAAGTCGGTTTCACCATCCTATATAAACTCTAATTTAATAATGAATACTGAACTTTCGAATGATAAATAGCTGCCATAGATCTTGGGCAGATAATTAGATGTTGAAGCCTTGCTATCAGAGGAACAAAGGACGAAAGGTCATCATGTGGTCTCGAGTATAATCATTCAATTACGGTTTTCCCGCTGGAGATCTCACTTCTTTAATGAGTTATTATTGTTGGCACTATCATTAGCCCAGTTCGTGATGCAAGCCGATTTATTGCAACGATATATCATAGGGCAGTGTTGAGGGAGTTTTTGTTGGCGAAAATGTTATTCTGGGATTCAAGAAATTACTACGAAGGCGTTTAGGGCCATTGTTTGAGTCCTAAAATCAGATGCTTCATTAGCTTCACCTGTTTGTATGAATTTATGTAACGAAATCTTCGAAATTAATTTTAACCCACTTCAAGAAGTCCGAATTATTTCAAATTTTGCACACGTATCCAGAACCGATGACAATACAATAATTCCATAGCTATACCTGGGTATTTTGGCCAAGATCATAAAAAATAAATTAATTCACATTACCAAGATTTGGTGAAGACACTGGTAAGAATGGCTAAGTTACATTTCAAAGATTTGTACGGTTTCAGTACTTTCACGAAAAGTTATGTAAAAGACCTTATAGGCTGAGGTACGGAGGGACTGGAGAGTCATATCGACCTTTCCTTGATTCTACTTTCACCAAAAGTTAGTAAAAATGTTCACTCATGTGGATGAATAAATCGATGAGCTTTCTCCCGTAATTGGAATGTTTTAAAACACGCTTCTCCAGCAATAAGGAGTTTTTTTCCTACATCCATGCAAAAAACAAAACTTTATTGAACTATATTTAGTGAAAAAACTGGTTCTTCATTGCACTAGTGCAATAAAATGGTTATTGCACTCATCTGTCATTCTACTACAGCATTTTGTGATCATGACAAACATAAACGTTCAAATCAACATTTTAAAATTGCTATTTAATTTTTTAATTTTTGGTTCGGAATTACTAGAAAATGCAATTTATCAAAAATAAACATATTTTAAAGTTTGAGTTGAATTGTTCCAAACATAGGTATTAGTTCCTAACTCTATCAATGCAAATAGATAGTGTTAATTAATTATTAAATATTCTGCTATTGAATCACGCTTTTTATTTGCTCAAACTTAGTGCCACCCATATAAAAAAAATTTTTTATTTTTGCATGAACGTAGAAAAAATGTTGTATGCAACTCGTGCAAAAAGTGTTCATTGCACTCGACGTGTTGTCCAACTCGGCCTGACGGCCTCGTCGTACAACTTCACGTCGAGTGAAATAAACAGTTACTTCTTGCACTTGTTGCATAAATAACTATTAATGCACGACCACGTATAACTTTCTACAGAGTAGTCCGATTCTGATGATTCTTTTTTTATTGGCTAGGGTATGCCTCGAAATTGGTTCCATTTAGATTTGAAAAAATCCACCTCTAAGGGTAGGAAAATAGGGGACAGACTGTTCACACACCAAACTTTGTACTGGGTTTATATTGAATGAGACATACCTAGAAGTTAGTCACATTTGAATTTGAAATCCACTCCTAAGGGTAGAGAAATAGGGTATGATTAATTTTTCTACAGTGAATCGATGATGTTGAAACTTGGCACACACTTGTAGTTCTGATGTCACTACAACATAATGAAGAGCTGGAGTTAATCAAGTAGGTAGTAATAAGTATATTTCAGTCACAAAAAACTTTTCAACAAAAAATTAAACTGACGAAAAACAAAACTGAAAAGCGAAAAATAAAACGAACCTCTTTAGTCTTAATAACTGAGTTCCTAAACTAATGTAAGTAACTAATTTTGAGTCGGCACCAAACAAACAATCAAGTAATTTATTTGGTCAATGACTCTATTCTTATTATTTTGAACTTCTAGTTTATATTGATACAGAAGTGTATTTTTGAGTTTTTTTATATTGAATTTTTTCAAGATTCATTACTTCAAAAGGGAGAAATGTCATGCGAATGATCATTTGGAATGGTTAGTTATAGGGATTCCAGAATTATTATCAAATATATTGCAAATATGTGTTTAAAAAAGTATCTACTATCACCGTTCGGGGACACAATCACTGAAATATTCCTGTTCCAAGGAACAATTAAAATTTTATAGCAACCCGCATAGTGTCCCCAAGTCCTAATCACCGACAGCCATGATAAATGTGTTTTGATGTAGCAACTTTCATAAAACTTTCATGAAGCGTTCATTAGTCTACCAGCATCCACCCGTAAAAAAATATTTTTTGTATACGCTTCCCAAAACGGCTACTGTAGGAATTAAAAAAATCCGTAAAATGCTACTTTCACAGACTTGTCCGTAAAGTGTCGTCATGGCAACACATTACGAATTGAAATTTCTTCATTTATAAAACATAACTGAACATTAACGGGTGTTTATAAATACTATAAAAACTATGAACCGATAACATTTTGCCGCAGAAAAACTAGACATTTTTATTTTTTCAGAATAAAATCGTAAACCTACATATATTTACAAGTTTTTATTTAGTATGACTTGTTAGTTCGTTCGTTAGTTAGGGACAAATCTTGTAAGTGAATTTTGACCAACTTTTAGTCGTCCGAATTATATGAAATTTGGCAGGTGTTTATAATTCCGGTGACAATGCATTATGAAGTTTTTGTTAGAAATAAAAAACAAGATTGTGGACGAGATTTGTAATTTTGGTCCGATTCAATTAAAATTGGTGTGTGGGGGTTTTTGGGGTCGGACATCATGATGTTTTTGTCAACATTCATAAATTCAAGATGGCGGCCCCAAGATGGAGGACGAGTTTTGCGATTATGTTCTAATTCGATTCAAAATTAGTTCGTGGGGCTTCTCGGGCTATTTTGAATTATTTGTCAAAATTTATAAATTAAAGATGGTGGAGGATGAGTTTTTTTAATATGGTCATATTTCGTTAAAAAATTTATATGTGGGGGTTTTTGTGTTCGGAGATTATCATTTTTTTTGTCAATTCAAGATGGCGACTTGAGGATGGCGGACGAGTTTCGTGATTATGGTCAGATTTTATTCAAAATTGGTGTGTGGAAGTTTTTGGGGTTGGAGATCTTGATTTCTTTCCGCTCAAAACTTACAGGGAAGAGACCTTGTAATAACATTAGAAATGAACAGATCAAGGCGAACTTACTTGAAAGCAAAAAATAAAAAAACTTTTTAAAGACAAGCTTTTATGTAAGCCGTGTACTGAAACGTATAAAATGAGTTTAGTCATCGCCGACAATGATTTAATAATTTTTTGTTCATTTGATTTAAAAAAGCTTGTTGCGCGAATTGTAATAGAATTGATACTTCTACAAGTTGTTACTTACCATTGTCCATTGGAATTGATTGGTACCCACTTTCATGAACACTTCGCGCGACAAGCTTTTTGAAACAAAATAATCCAACAAAAAATCATTAAAACATTGTCGGCGATGACTTAAACTTATTTTATACGTTTTAGTGAACGGCTGAAATAAAAGCTTGTCTTTAAACAGTTTTTTTATCAGTTATTTTATTATTGGATGATAATAATTTATATTTCATTTATTCCAAATGTCACTTACTATTCAGGATTACCACGAAGTGGGCGACATCTAGCATTCACGATTTGAATGTCAAACTATGGAAAAACAGGATTTTGCTATATACTGAATAATTTTTTTTTTCAAATTTGGAGTATCTTTCTGAATGGTTGACATATTTACTTACAAGTTCATTATATGCAACTATCTATATCCCCAGAATACTGGAAAGAATGACTGAAAACACAATTTGTCCAGCTTGAATATGCCATCCAAATGGATATCAGATACATTTTATTGATAATAATTTTTATTGTAGAACACGCCCAATATAGCATGATTTGTGTTCTGTAGAAAATCGGTCAGAGATACCTCTCATATATTTTTATTTAACCTTTCCAACACCTATTAGAGAACATAACAACGAACGCAAATGGACTAGTTGACTTATTTGACATTTGACACATCGGTATTAAAAAAATCTTATACGATATTTAACAAACTTCTAACAACGTCTTGAAGGCCACTGAAATACTAGGAATAGGGTTCTTTCAGATTTGAATGTTCTTTGGAGATTGTATTTGGCATTTGAATGTCCTCTTATTCTAAAAACAATTAGGTGGAAGTAAATACTTCCCAGGAATAACCACAGCCAATCCTTAATAAAATATATTCTGATTCAACTTTATTGTTCTGTAATCAACAGTAATTATACTAAAATTATTGAATTAATAAACTAAGAGAATGGGATCCGAATACGACCGGACTATTATTTTAGGTTGTTTACACATCTGTCTTTATGATAGAAGGTTGGGTTTACTGATTGGTAAGCCAAACTCGTCGGTAAGTAATTCATTTACCGTTCAGAGATATATATATATATATATATATATATATATATATATATATATATAGAAAAAGGAAATTGTGGCATAATGGACTATTTAAATTAAAGAAAAAAAGCATCCTCCAGCGAGACTCGAACTCGCAACCCTAAGCTTGCCGGACCTATGCTCTACCAATTGAGCTATGAAGGCTATGCGAAATCGACACACACTCGTGAACACTTTACTTCCTTCAATTTAATGCGATGTTGGGAAATGAAATAGAAAAATCAAACGTACTTATCAGTGGCCGTCGAGACCCGGTACCTATTCACCCAAACATCATCGTCGAAGTGACGATTTCAGTAGAAGATCCAGGAAGATGATCTCCAACCACTGATAAGATTTTAGCCAAATATAAGTTGTGAAGTGGGGAATTGTTGTCCGTGAGAAATTATGAAAAAGGAAATTGTGGCATAATGGACTATTTAAATTAAAGAAAAAAAGCATCCTCCAGCGAGACTCGAACTCGCAACCCTAAGCTTGCCGGACCTATGCTCTACCAATTGAGCTATGAAGGCTATGCGAAATCGACACACACTCGTGAACACTTTACTTCCTTCAATTTAATGCGATGTTGGGAAATGAAATAGAAAAATCAAACGGCCACTGATAAGTACGTATATATATATATATATATATATTGATATGGTATGAGAATTTGGAAAGTATAAATTGTTTTTTTTATATTGAAGATTAGCTAATTATTTCTGGTATTCTTTGTGAGCCAAATTGATATGATACAAATAGATATTTCTGCCCCTGTAATAATAATTGCCAGCGAACGTCACTGTTCTCTCGTCACGCTACCAACAATTATTATTTTCCTCACCACAGCTAAGCTACAGTTGGTACGCCCTTATCTCAAGGTGCCGGTTCAAAGCAATAGAGACACTGCCACTGCTGACTAACTTCAGTTTATTGAATGGTCTTTGGTATGTTATTGATCATTGTGAGAAAACAAACAACAAAATATCATAAAGCAATTATCTCCTTTATTCAGGAAGACTTAATAATACCTGGCCTACGAGAAATAACTTATACTAGGGTGAATCAAACAAATATCCACGGATAATAATAAGAGATCAAATCATGGATAGATAAACAGAACCTCACTTTTTCCGTGAGTCTGAAGTTTTCTGTTATTGTTCAATATAGAGTGACATAAAGTTCTTCGAATGTGAAATTCGTTATTGTGAAATAGTTCAGGACCGGAAGAGCACTATTAAAGTTTTATACCTGGTTGGAACTGTTGGTGTTCTAACTATACCATGAAACTGGATGTCTCCTCTCTCCAATCGCTGTCAGGACTGCAATACCATGAATCAGGAATTATATAGATGCGGAAATCAGCATTTGGATCCGTGGATATGTTATCATTAAGGTAATATAGGTTTTGTTCACCAAATGATGGGATTATTCCATTTTTCTTTTAGTAAAATTTTTTAGTGGCATCTGCTTGGAAATTTATTTTCGATCTCCTCGAAGCTTTGTTTTTCTATCGCCTAGATACATCTTTTTCTCCTTGTTTCTCCATTTGAATATTTGAATTCTCGCACTAAATTGTTACTTTTCACTGTTTATATTTATATTGCATAATTTTTATATACAATTATTTTTCCACTCTTATCATTATTTACAAGTTTCAATAATAATTGCTTCTGATACCATCTCATTGCTATTCTCCCACAATTTCCAATTTTACACCTGACCATCTATTCCCTGATTGGCTATTTTCATCAAGACGTTTGCTGTTCTATCATTGGCTACTTTCAGTTATCTACAATTTCTTATACTGTATGTTTCAAATTTATAAATGTGTTGATTACTTTATATTCATGCAATTTTTGTAAATTTAGACTTTTTGTTGTCTTTTGAGCAATTATGGGTTATAATAATTTTGACAGTGTATGAAATTGTTTGTTTTATAGTACTTTGACATTTTTATCTATCCATATTCTACCTAGGCTCACAATATACATAGAATTTCAAAAGTTATTCACAAACAAACTCTTGAAACCATCAACCATCTAGTAATTATTCTTTTTCGTGGGTTTTTAGTCTTTTAAAATTTACAACTGGCATAACATAACATAACAATATATATGTATATATATATATATGTATTGTTATATTTATATAATTATAAAATATATATATATATATATATATATATATATATATATATATATATATATATATATATATATATATATATATATATATATATATATATATATTTAATATGGAGTTTAAAGCTGATAAAAGTAATAACTATATAATTTAAAAATACTTAGGCAAATATAACAATGGTTCATAACTATATTTTTCCTAATACTGGGTTCCTATCTACTACATTTCATCAGAGGAAATTCTATTTCAACCTCAGCTTTATATTGTTTTTCTCTACATATAATTAGGGATCAGTCTTGGTCATAACACGTTTTGGAAAATGACCAGTGAAATGAAAGTTGTGTGGCAGTATGTTTTACGATAAGTGATTCCCACTTAATGGACTGATTCCATTGTGTAGAGAAGAGCTTAGTAATAAACAAGCAAAGAATAAAGAGTAGGATTTAAAACAAATATGTATTTAATGTGTTATTT
Organism: Gonioctena quinquepunctata; assembly: GCA_018342105.1. Taxonomy (NCBI): domain Eukaryota; kingdom Metazoa; phylum Arthropoda; class Insecta; order Coleoptera; family Chrysomelidae; genus Gonioctena; species Gonioctena quinquepunctata. The sequence continues at coordinate 96,375 of JAFIRS010002968.1, forward strand.
AATAAGGATTCAGAGAGAATATCATTAACACATTTTCTCATAGACGGAAAAATATTTTTTGACCTAACCTTTGACTTCAATTGGTGCCACATTTGCTCTATGGGATTGAAAATACAATAATAGGGTGGGAGCCATAGCACTGTATGCTGTCCCATTTTATCTGCCAATGCGTAACAAAACATACTGTTTCATACAAAATGGCTTTAAAATTTCTAAAAGATCACTTTTTGTATAACATTCTTCAATATATATATATATATATATATATATATATATATATATTTATCATTCGCTGTCATGTATTTTTGAATTTCCAATTTCGTATTATTTGAGCCTGTAGCATAGGGTGATTGTTGACTGTTATAGCTTGCATTGTCCAATACTATCACTCTATTCTGACGAATGTATGGTATATAACACAATTTTTGAAGCCTCTTTCAAAAAGTTATGCCTTTTTATCTTCATGGTAGTCCACGAAGGAGTCTTTAATATTTTTTGAAGATAGCCACAAGACATTTGGGACCCAACCGTTTTCTGACCTCGCTTGTAAAATGGTTATCCATCTTCCTTTATTTGACGTACCTTTGTTTTACGCCTACCGGAAGAAACGGACCATCCTTCGGGGTGTCAAATCATGTCCTGTCGAAGTAAATTATTGGATGATTTTCAGAACGGTATTTTCTTATCGTAGTTATACCGGGTGACAATGGGTCTAGGGCCCTGCCCATATCTCCTTCACTTATCAACCGATTTGAATGAAATTTTGTACGTAGATATGAAACACAATTTCGGATTGACAGACATGGTTGACTTCCGGTTTTTCTCGAGAATAGCCACCTTTTTAGATTTTTCAACTAGAACACTCTGTATGTTTGATGTTTTTCGTATTCTACGGCTCAAATTACATACCACTGTGTTGCCAAATTTTTATTTTACAACTGAAAAAATATATATTTTTTAATTTTTTTCTCAACTCAGGAAGCCTTGATCAGGTTAAAACCTATAATAATTTACATCAGTGATTCAGAGTAATAGTCATTCCATTGATAAGATCAATAACAAATCCTACAGCAGAAACTCAAATTTTCTGAACGCATTTTTAACGAAATTTTTTTTTTTCAAATGGGGCCATCTTGCCATTTGATAAAGAATGTAATTGCCACTTCAAGGATATACATTATGTACCACTTTCTTTTCGTTCAAAACTGAATTGTTTTGAACGAAATTTGTACAATATTTTATACGATGCCTACAAATTCCAATTACCTATCCGCTTAGGTTTGGTGAAATGAAAGGTAGCCGTGGAATTCATGGAAAACAGTAGGTGATGGATGTCATTTCAAAAGTTCATCTCTCACAGCATTAGAACAATTTAGGCAAATTCTTTTAGTTTCACCTACATCTATTGGAGGAAATCCAGCAGCGTGCCTTCTGCAAGAAGTAACTTGCAAAACATCAATATTTTCTTCTTGGTTCAAGCGAATCAACTGTCTAGGTGGAAACGGTCTTTCACATATGTAACAACTTAACCTATTTGCGAACGCCATTTTGCAACAACAACAAAAACAACAAATAAAAAAATCTCACTAAAATACTAATATACTCAACGAAAATAACTTTGAAAACTACAAGACTAATGTATTGTCCAAAATACACAAGACAAATGTCGCACAATGTGACACTTTGTAAGATGTCTTATGACATAAGCCCACTTCGATATGAACCAAAAATTAGATCCAACTTAATGCTGTTAAAATAATGAGTTAGACATCGATTTCAAGGAATTAATCTACGATTTCAAGAAATGTATCTAATATATATCACTATAACAAATGCTGGACAAACTGCAAGAAAGTAATGAGATCCAAAATCTTGCTTCTTGGAATTGATATCTTTTTTGGGTTGAATTTTAATCATTTAAGAAAATAGACGCTACCTAGTAAAAAACACTAACACACAAGGGCTAATGACCATAGTAGTCGATGCCACAATAAAAAAGAAAATTTGTTGATCCCGTGTATGAAAACTTTGAAAACAATTAAATGGGAAAAAGATATATACACTGATTTATTTTGTAGGTAATTATTAATCCATCAAATCATTATATTTAAAATTCTTTTGGTTATGCATACCTGTTATAAAGTTACTCAAAAGTCCCTAAAAATGTTCTCGTTTAAGTAATTTCAAAGCCTAATTATTTCATGGTATGGTTGGCTGTATGGCTCACCCTGTATGAAAAGTAATCATAGCGAAATATTTTAGACTCAAAATTGTAAATGACTAGGTATTGACTTCATGGAATAATTTCTCTATGACGGAACTGTAGAATTATTGAGTGTTTGCAAAAACCTATTGTGATTTATTCGTGAATAACCCTGTAAATAACAGTAAATATTTATAGCTGAACCTTTCCATGTACATCTAACCAAACCTATATTGAACTCATGAGCGCAACATAAAATCAATCCAGTTTTTTTTAGGATAAAATCAGTAATTCTTCACTTTAACGCCCTGTACTTCGAAAACTGGTCATAGTATCGGATGTAGAATTCATACCGCTCAAGATGTTATGAAAAATCATCATATAGTGAGAAAATTGTTACATTTGACTAGGGAAATTTTAGAATACAGATTGTTCATGGCTTCTGTACTTTTCTCAAAATAGAATACCTTCCTATAAATGGTATTACCTTTCCCTAAAATCAATCCACAAATACAGGGTTTTGAATTGATCCTGAAAAAATTGAATTTGTCTAGTGGTTCTCTCTATGAAACATCCTGTATTAGAAATGTGTACTGTGCAATATTTTCTCGTCAAAATACTATATCGAGAAGAGTGTTTCAAAAATATGCTTCCCTGACGTCACAGTAGAGAAAGTGAGATTTTGCAAAAAACTACCGTCATACATTTGTGAATCACCCAGCAAATATAAATATTTTCAATTGTACGTATTTACTAATGTATTACTCAAACATGTAGCAAACGTGTGTATGCAACTGAAATTGAATCTATCTCGTAAGTTTAAGAAAAAAAATTCCGGAAATTTCTAACTTTAACACCCCGTATCTAGGAAACTGCAGGGTCCTTTAGCATACACAAGGTATCGACCGAGGTAGTTTTACTGCAGTCATTAAGTCGGAACCATTTATCGTGAAATAAACTGTACCTGAAATGAAACAGAATTGAAAAATCTCAACAAGTTCTTCCTTTATTTGTTTTCATCACTATCGTCTACCACCTGTAAAAAGTCACTGACTGTTATCAATAAGAACAAAAAAGGTGTATGAATTCCCCTGCAAAACTTTTCTTCTTCTGATGTATGTTCATTTAGTATTTAATTTTTACAGCGTCAGTTATAAATTCTCATGTCTTTGTCATTTTCAAATGTATGTGAAGTATTTGGTAAAGGTAATCGCGAGGTCATTAATCAGATGAGAACTATACAAAACGATTATTCTATTCGTAACAAATGTGCTCCAGTAAAGTTCTGTCCCGATTTTTCGCATTATTCGTTCGAAAACTATCCCACCAGCCTCTACTATGTCTCGATGGAAATTGTGCAAATTCATCTTACCTGCGGCTATAATTGTGGACAATTATAGGAATCATGCTTTTTGCTGAAGAAAGGAAACAAGCAATATCAATAAGAATAAATAATGAATGCATAAATATGCAAATGGATAATAACAATAGATAATGTATTCCAGCAAAACTCCATGTTATTATGTATGTAAGGCGCCAGGTAATCAGTTTGATGTCAAATAAATCTGAGATAGACTTGTCACAAAAAGTGGCAAGAAATAGGGTGGAACGAACCCAAAACCCACGTTCTTGATATATATTGAATGTGTGCATTTTCACATGATTATTACTTAGTGCTACCTCCTTTCATGCTACACCGGTCATCTAGTACTCACGTTAAATTCCGTCATGAACATCCTCACGCAATATCGAAGATAAATTCAACAAAAAGATTACGAAATTTCCGATGACACTTCTAATCGGAAGTAGATTGCACAAACCATTGCTGACAAATGTATGTAGCTATCACCTGACATATATATCTTTCTCGTTTGCTACGGATTTGCTGTTCAATAATATTATAGTCTAGAAAAAGAACATTCAAAATACCGAAAACAGCGAGACAGGCCTTCGAGTAGGAAAAAAACTGACGATATATTACGTAAAAGAAGGGAACAAAACATAATTCTAATTTGGCTAATTATTCTATATGAATTGAGGGCCATCAATCAACCCTACAAAAGTAAAGAAACAAACTCAAAATTTAAAAAACCCCGACAAATAGCTCTGAAAAGTAAAAAAAAATATATCTATTGGCTCTTTGAGTTAAATATAAGTAGTGATATTTTGATCGATAAGTCAGACGTCGTTGACGGTTGTGTCTATTTTGCGATTTTTTCTGAGTAAATTAATTAATACTTACGATTTGATATTGCTATTTTGATATTAACCTACGTTACCTAGGTAGCTCACTTCTATAAAAATTTTTTACTTTATTATTTTTTAGTGCTTTTATTATATTTACTTAGACGCGACGACGACGTTTGGTTCAAAATATTACTACGTATATTAAACTTGAAGGTCCAACACATATAATTTTTTTACTCTTTAGAAAAAAAAATCCGTCGGGGATTTTTTTATTTAAGTTTTATTTCATGCTTTTTAAACTTTATATATTACTAATAGACACGCTATGATCGACACTTTATCCTCCCATTTACACTTTCCGGAACGAAACACGAAATGTAATTTCATAAATATTATTACAGTTGCAAGATTTTTCCAATGCATTCTCTCATTCACTTCTCACATTCCTACACTAATTCGCTACAAACGGTTCTCCATCGTAGACCAAAATTTCATGTCGATTGAACGAATGAAAGTAGCTTAGAATTCGTCACCAATTTATCCCAATTTCTCTTTCCTATTCCATCGTCAGGCCCTGATCACCATCTATCTATAACCTATTCATCGAGCCAAACACCATACCTCTTCTTTAAGTTGTTTCAACTTCAAACTAAAATATAATGAAAAAATAATAAAAACAAGGAAATATACGGATGAAACTTACAACACCATCAATATAGCATTGCTTTCTCAAAACTGGCTACTGAATTCAGGAAATGTGAATATTATTTTAGTTGACATTATTACAAAAACGTCAAATATTGCTAACAAACTTGCTCCTGAACAGTCAGTTTTAATCAAAGAAAACCAAATTCCGTAATACGATAATGAATTAAGGAACAAAGCAGAAGAAAGTTATTTCGCTTATAAAAATTGAATGGTAGTATTCATGTTGAAAAGGGAATTGTGGAAAAACTTAAATAATGTGAGAAACCAGTATGTTAACCTTCTCAGGCACAAATACTGGATTACTTTGAACAACAAAGAGATTTAAATAGAAATAACTCTAAAATGATGTGGAAAAACTCATAATATCTGTCCTAAAAATGAACTTTGTTATTATAAAATAATATTTACTTATGATATTCAACCCCGTAATTATACTGATAGCTCAGAGATTGCTGAAAATTTCAATAAATTTTTTGTCGCAAGTATTCATCAAATTGCTAACAGTATTGAATATGAAGAAATATGGTCGAGCCAGAAGTATTCCCATATCAATCAGTCATTGAGTAAATATACATTGCTAATTATGAGCCATCTCCGTAAAATCATATTCTCATTAGACAACGAAATAAGCACAGACGAAATTCTAAACAGTGAATTCTTGAAAGAAAATTTTGATTGTTTTGGACATGTATTGCTAAATCTTGTTAATACTCTAAAAAAAGGTATATTCCCAGATCAGTTCAAAATTAGCATCATTATTTCTATTCCTAAGGTTAATAACTTTAGATTCTTATGCTTTTAGACCATCACTTGAAAAAGTTATTCAAATAGCGGTCTACAAACAGATTAAAAATTATTTCAATATCAACGAATATATTATTGCTTAGTCTGGCTTCCGTAAAAATCATTAGTGTGAAACATCCCTCCAACATATCATATCAACCTGAAAAAGGTCATGTTAATAAGTATACTGCGGCTGATTTTTTGGATTTGCGTAGATCTTTTAAAACGATAGATCGAAACATCCTATTGGAAAAATTAAAATATTATGGCAATGTGTTATCGTTTTCAATAGACAACAATGTTCGATCTGACTCAATTTCAAATGAAATGGGAATTTCTCAAAGAAGCGTTTTGGGAACACTTTTATTTATTATGTATTTAAATGACATACTCTACACACCAGGTCCACACTCTTTGAATCTTTTCGCTGATGAGTCTGATTAAAATCTTGAGAATGCAATCATAAATATAAACGCGCTGAAAAATATCAAAAAATACCTGAAAGTTAATAAACTGAAACTAAATGTCAACAAACGAAAGCAATGATCATATATAGCATCTGAATATGAGCTGCGTAACTTGGGTAATTTGAATACTATCAACATAAATTTAAATGGAGGAAATATCTATTGGTTCCATTATGGATAGTTCATTGACATCAGATAACCACGCCGAGTATATTATTTAGAAAATATCAAAAAAGCTCTTTTGCTTTTCTAGAGTTTCGAATTGTTTGAGCAAATATGCTGAAATAACAACTTTTAATTGCATTATCCAACCTCTTTTCGACTATTGCGCTTCTTTCTCTACTAATTTTATTCAATCAAAATAAAGTATCTCAATCACAAAAACATCAGAATCGTATATGTTAATTTCACTTCAAGTATCAGTTGTATAGTTATCGTGTCAAAGATGATTTGTTTTAAACAATTATATATTCCCCAATATCTACTATTGTGTCATACTACCACGAGTCAAAATACATATTTTGAGGTTGATAGACGGATATTGAAGTTTTGAAAACATTCTTATTTCATTTGCCAAATAAATTTGCCAAATTGTATATTATTTTATTGAAATCCAATCAGACTTAAGACTTTTATTATAACATCGAAATAAATCACTCAATTCTTAGTTGATTGACTGTGTCGAAGGAAGATAAAGTGTTATCAAATATCATCTAATTAACATGAGCCTCATATGAAGAAGTATACAGGGCGAATAAAAATTATGCATTTATTGAAAAATATCCCAATAATTTGTTTTTTTTTATCTTAGAGACAAACTTTTTGTATAATGAAATGAAGTTTTAAATTTCCTAATAGGCACCATTTTGAAACTACGTATCCGAATTGGAGCGTTTCGAAACTCAGCCCGTATCCCTTGTAGATGTCTACAAATTTCGTTATATGCCATATATAATATCGTATAAAGTCAATAAAAGATAAAAAATAACCTGGACACGTCGATTTCGAATAATGTAAGTATTTTCTTTTACTCAGGTTTTTCCGCAGTAACTATTGAGGTTATTAGCGTTTCAACTCCTTAAAAAATTCCCTCTGATCCATGTTATCTCCACAATGAATAACTTCCTCAGTAAAGGTTATTAGCGGTCTCCAATATATTTTATCTACGACCGATCAGGTAAAAGCCTATTTTGTAACCCATTTTGATTTATTTGAGTTATGTAATGAGCCGTATTATAACACTAGTGATGTAATGGATCTATTACAACACTGGTGCTGTGATGAAGCCATTACACATCTCATTTAAAAAAAAAATCACCTCAATTCCAGAATGTATTTATTTGAACGAAAACAATGTACTTATTTCACATATTGAATGTGAATTTCATTCCAGCTGTTGGCATAAGCTTTGTTGTGTTTTTAATGTTGAAAGATGATGAGCTGAGTTGCCAAAAGGAACTCTCTGCAAACGTTTCTTTTCCCCCCCAGTATCTTTTTTGGTATATTTTTTTCATTTCACTGAATATCACCGAAGTTCTCAAGCCATCAGAATACCCCCTTGCATCTAATATTATTCCTTCCTTTATGAAAATATTTCCTGGTCCGTGTCTGTTCTCATAACATCGCAGACTTTTATTACTGGCGTGCACAATCATAAATATTTCTCTTTATGACGCTTTGTTCAACAGAGAATACCCCCATCAAACTGCTTGTTCGCAAATAGTATATTTTCATTATTTTCCGTTTTTTCGCATTGATAGTTATGGTGGGTCAGGGATATTTTGAATGACTCGCTGCTTTCAGAGATTGTTCACCCCGGTTGTCTGGAACTTACAGAAAGGGACCTCAGCGAATTAGTGACAACATCTGAGAGAACATAATAATTCTTGTGTATTAAAATAACATAATTGCAGACATCATTTAGAATGTCAAAATGGCATTCTTCGTGGACAAAGTACTTCAATGGCTATTGAAGTACTACGTATTTTGATGAGAAAATGAAATTAATATTATTATAACCTATTTAATTGAAACAATAGAAAAATTCAACGCAAACGCAATTTTGACAATAAAATACTGCAATAGGAGACAGAATAATATAAATATTGCTTACCGGTGTCGAAATGGTTGCTTTGATTTTGTGGTTTATTTCAATATTGATTTTTTTGTCGTTAACAGACGAATCATTGATGATTTTACTCCAAATATAACTGCAGCAATCCTTTTTCCTCAACATAATATAATAATGAAAAATGCAAGGAGAAAGAACAAAAATAACAAAGATAAAAAATAAAATGAGTAAAAATAAAAAACAAATTGAAAAGATTGTAATAAAAAAAAAAGACAGAACAGAGATAAAAATGATGGAAGAGAAATTGGGATATGGAACATCAGAACGATGCTAGAATCTTGTAAATTAGAAAGAATAACGCACGATAATTTGAAAGATATTGGATTGATCTGGCCAAATATTTTCTGCAGCCGGATCCAGTATATTATTTTGGAAGCAGCGATATTTCTGAAAGTATAGATATCATACATACTTGCAGACTTATTTTTGTGTTTCGGTTATTTTGCAACTTTTTATTATATGTAAAATACCTATTTTTTTACTAGTTCTATATACTGTTGCCTCAACTTTGGGAGCATCCTGTATATACCAAAATGATTCTTACCTTTCAACCCCTTTGGTCACGGCACTCATGTGTACATCGATAATTTAATTTTGTTCATGATTACTTGAGGTTATGATCACGGTCAATCGTGTTATACAATGTGTCAAATTCAAAAGTTGCCAGAAGGAATATCTCGGAAATTATAAAAAAAATCAGAAATGCCCAAACCAGTTTGGCAAGGTCAGGAAAACCAGAATGACATATGATTTTTTGGCTGGACTTGGAGAGATTGAATATCAACCCACAAAAAACCACTATAGTAACATTCACTCGAAGACGTAAACTAAGGGGATCCAAAAAACTTCGAAGAGTAACTATACAGAGCAAGGGAGACGTCAAATATTTTGGAGTGATACTGAACTCGAAATTGACCTGGAACCAACATCTGATGAAAGTTACCAGAAAAGCGGAGACCACATTAATTGTGGCAACACGCTCTTTTAGGAAGAAATGAGGGTTAAAACCACACATGGTACACTGGCTGTACAACAAGGTGGGAATACCGGCAATAACGTACGCCTCCCTAGTGTGGTGTTCAAAGACACATCAAAGGAGCGCTAAAACCAAACTGGCAAGGGCAAATACTTGCCTGTGCCTGCATTACAGAGGCAATTGAATCAACGCCCACTAATGCCATGGAGACACTGTTGGGCTTCCCTCCCCTTCACGTAGTGATACAGGGAGGGGCAAGGCTAGGTGCCTCCAGACTGAGAAACACTAAACAACATAAACGTTGGGGCAGGACACTTGAGAATCGTGAGCATTGTAACCATGGACGTGGTAGACCTGAGATCAGATCAGATTGCGAAACGATTTTCCTTTGACAAGTCATACAGGGTAGCAATTCCAGATAGAATTGGAACAACACAGAGCACAAGGCCATTTTACAGGGCAAGATCTGGTACACAAATGGATCAAAGATGGAGAATGATGCGGGAACAGGAGTGCATTCCCAGCTACTCACTGGGTACTCACACCTCTGTATTTAATAATAATAATAATAATTGTCTTTGTTGTTCCCAAATGTTTGTAATACACGTGTATAATATTGCTAATATTGACAGCTACTAGAAACAAAAGGCGAAGTTCATCTTCAATAGTGAAGGGATTCCACTCCGAAGTTGCTCTTCCACTTAACCTCTCATTTCCACGAATTATTTATCTCTACTATTGAAGAATCTACATGAGTTAGGCAAACTGGTTAGGTTACTGAGTTGGACGAGTATTCACATTTGATAAGTGATATAAGGTTCTTTCAAATTTCATCCTGAACATGGGATAATTGGAGTTCTTGATTTCCAGAGGAATGGGGTTGTATATTTTAAAGATTTGGTATGTAAACGAACGTCTGAAAATTTCTTTTCTGAAGCGGGGAGGTAAAAGCAGACTTTTGTGTCCCAAATTGAGATTGTGTTCGTCTGTTCTGAAAGATATGTTTTCGTATTATGGGAGTTTTTTCGCCGATAATTTTATGAAAAAGAGTAGCTGCATGGTGTATCCTCCTATGTTCCATGTCCAACTACCCGACTTCCTTCAGTTTGTGTGAGATTCTTTGGCGGCATCTTATGCCATACATTATTCATAAGCACGCATTTTGTACCTTCTGTATCTTCTTTTTGAAGGAACTTCTTAAATTGGGCCCATATACAGAATCTGCATGATTGAATTTTGACATCACCAGGTTGTCACATAACGATGTTTAGATGTGTGCCGGTAGCAAGTGCCTGTTACCGTATATTATTTTCAGTGAGCCATAAGCTTGTTGGATTGATTTATTGACGTATTCATGAAACCTTAAATCAGCGTCAATCATCATACCCAGATTTTCAGCCTCTTCGACGACCGTTAAATTATGATCGTCAATTTGGAAATTACCAGTATCGATGATTTTTTTTATATCATTCAGCGAGCCAAATGGTATAACTTTGGACCTGGTAGAGTTTATGATTAGATAATGTTCCAACGCTGATTCCGCAAAGAAAAACTATAATATATGTGGGTGTCATCCGCATAGATATGGGCATGGCAGCTTTGTAGAGAGCTTAAAAGATTTGAGGTGTATATAGAAAACAGCAGTGGACTCAAAATGGATCCCTGCGGGTCTCCATACTTCAGGGCCAAATATTCAGAAGCATTATTTTCTATTCTTACTCTTCATTGTCTGTCATGAAGATAGCTTTGAATCATTTCAATGGTTTCCTGAGAGAATCCGACATAATGAAGAATAATAGAATGAGATGGCGACCGTTGAATTAATTTGAGCTGTTGAAATTGGCAGGAGTTCGGTTCGGTTGATTTCGAATCAACCAACATTATCGGACATCAAACAATTTTGGAAAAAAGGCTCCTTAATGAAATGATAGAAATCACAAAATATGAGGATGAATGCGTTAATAAAAGATCTGACATCAAAAACCTAAACACCTCGTATCTAAACCTGATAAGAAAAATCAAAGACAAAGTATGAATCAGTTTTCAAATTGGTATCAATTCGCTTTTTCAATCTCATGTTCAGGCTTTTTTCGGTTTTTGTTCCTTTTGTTTTTCTTTTTCTACAACTATCAATAAATATAACACACACCAAAAAAAAAGGCAGACAACGGACAAACCTCACTAAGTATTGTGAACTCATTCGTTCAACCCTATGGGTGTATCAACCTGTGATTGTATTTATACATTATTTCGAATTTATATTCATATGTTAACAAGGAAAACCACTTTTGAATGTAAGTATCATCATACTGTAATTAGGATTTCATTCATCATTGTGTTCATATCTCGTTGATGTTGATGTTCCCTTACATTAACTCAACGTTTTATGTACCTGCATTACATTGCTTTTAGCTTTTATCCTTGCCCTACGATTTTATATTCATTCTGAAACCTTTAAATGACTCAATTTTAACATGTATGTTTTTGTTAATATGTTTTATGTTTATTTTTACTTCAGAGTCTTGAAGATGAAGCAATAAAAGCTTCGAAACGTCGAATATTTTAAACCTTTGGTTCTCTTCAAGATACTGACCGAACTCCTGCCAATTTCAACAGCTCAAAAAAATGAAGAATGTTTAGGAGGAGCTTGAAGTTGATAGTATCGAACGCTCGAGTGAAATCAAGCAGAATTAAAGCAGTACACGAACTTTGATCTGCTTCCCTGAGGATGTCATCCTCAATTTGAAGGAGTGCTGTGGTACAACTAAAACCTTTGCGGAAGCCTGACTGCACAGTGGAAAATATAGAGTTTTGTTTTAAATATTCGCTGATTTGATTTTCCATAGTTTTTTCTTAGATTTTAGACATATTAGGAAATATACTTATGCCACGTAGATCTCGATACTCACTGGGATTTTGCTTTTTAGGTAGGACTATCACATCTGCTATTTTCCAACAAATGGGAAAAACATTGTTTGCTAAGCAGAAGTTCAGTATATGAGTAATATACGGTATGATATGTGGGCAACATAATTTAATGAATTTGAGATTTAGTCGCATCCCTTGGCATGTGTCTTAATCTGACTCATAGTCGATTGCACAAACATATAGTTAACTTCTCTGAAAAAGAAGGTTGTCGAAACACGTTGGTTATGTTTGTAAAAATCAAGAAGGCAGACTGGAGGTTCACTATTGGGGATTGAGTTCACTAAGGAATCGTTTATTTCACTGGGATTATTTAGATTTTCAGGAATAGTATGGATTTTATTTTCAATAATTTTAAAAGTTTAAAGTTGACCATATTTCTTTAGAAGAGCAGTTATTGAACTGATGAAGAAAATATGCAAGCTCTTCTCTTCGTATTGCTTGATGGTGTAGTTTCTCAGGGGTTTATACAACTGGAACTGACTATTTGATTTAGTACGCCTGTATTTTCTCAACGCTTTGTCTCATTCTTCAATCATTTGTTCAACTGCGTATGTTAACCAGGGAGCCTTTTTTATGGTAACCCTAGATGTGACAAAAGGTGCGTGTCTATCAAAGAGATTAGTGAGAGTTAATGCACTTTCTCATCTACATTCTCTTGATCAAATATACGAAAACATTCGTTTTTCAAATTTCTGAAGTCCCTGTAGGTACCCACATATTTTAGGGCCATGATCTTTTTTAACATTCAATTCACAGAAGGTGAGCAGATGGCCAGAGATGTTTAGATGGATGACACCGGAATTGACAACATTGTTTCACAAAATCTAATAGAGTAGCTGAAGTATTTGTGATTCTTGTGGGTATTTTCATCATTTGCGTTAGATCAAAAGACTCGAAGATTTCGGTGAATGTATCGTATACAATATTTTCATTCAAAAAGTTTATATTGAAATATCCCATGCATACAATTTCATCCACCAGTGGAAAGACTGACACCAGGGTATCTTCAAATTCATCTAAAAATTCATCATGGGGTTTGTAGACCACCCCTATAGCAAGAGTTCGTTTATTGAGGGTCAATTTCAATCAAAATTGTTCCCAGTAGTTATTGCTGTTGGGAATTAGGACATCAAAGTTGTAATTGTTTTCAACATAAAAGCACAAACCCCTTCCTCTAGCATTTCTGTCATCCAGAAAGAGAGTATTACCCATGATTATTAGTAAATCATATCTTATAGTGGAATTCAGCCATGACTCACAAATCATCAATATGTCCAATGAATAATCGCCTATTATAGTTTTCACTTCTCGTAAAGAGGGTAATAATGATCTGACATTCAGACATCCTATTTTGAGATAAGACATATTCTCAGCAAGTAAAAAAGGTAAAAAAGATGAGCTGAATAATGAAGACCCGAATTTATATTCCAAACTGACCTACGTGATTGATAAAGAAATTTGAAGGAGGTCTACGCAATCCTTCAATGCGCGAAGGAAAACAATAGGAGAGCAAAGTAGAGGAACAGATCCACATTCTCTCTGACAGCCAGGCGGCACTGAAGGCTTCGAGTAGCCAGGAAGTGACGTCTCAACTGGTATGGACCTGCAAAGAAGAACTGACAACACTGGCAGAACAAAACCGCGTCAAGATGATTTGGGTGCCAGGACATCAGGGATTTGCAGGGAAAACAAAAGCAGACCAACTCGCAGGAGAGAATCAGAACACGAACCAGGTCCAGGACAGACCCTCGGGGTATACCAAAACATTCAGCACGAGCGTCTGTAGAAGACTGGATTCAGGAGAAACCAAAAAATACTGGAATAACATTCCAGGAACTAGACACTGGAAAGCATACATTAAAGGCCTGTTGACCTTAAACAAGAAACAACTGAAAATCATTACGGGGCTCATGAGGGAGAGAGAGAGAGAGAGAGAGAGAGAGAGATTCATTAACTACGTCCAAATATATAAATACATTTGTATCAGGTCCTTGAGAATTTTTTTTTAAGTTACAAGTTAAAAGAGTAAGACTAAATTTCCTACGGTGATATATCACATTACAATACATGAATAAAATAAGGTTAATTCAGAATTCAGTAATTGTGAACGATACAGAAAGGGGTATAACAGTTGAATTGACAAACACATTAAAAGCCAAGACCACCAACGTTAAAATTATAGTTCAAAAAGTCCTTTACGGAGTGAAAACAGTTTATCAGTAGACCAGATTTCATTGATCTCTTGAAATTGTAAAAGTTTATATTTTTTTCTTCCAAAGGTAATTTATTATATAGGTTCATATTCAATGAATATTTCTGTGATACAGAGAGTCTATATATTGGTGTTCTCAAGAGGTTTCCTGACCTTGTTTGATGCTGATGCGTGTCCGCTGAAAGAGCAAACTCTGTTTTTTTTTAATGTATTTCAAGCAGAGTGGAATATATGAAAGCGGTAGGAAGAGGAGCCATGATCTGGTGATGAATAAATAGAGCATGGCAGTAATCTCTGTAGCCCGCCCCTGATATTATTCGAATAACCCTTTTTTGTTAAACAAAAATATTGTTTGAATGGGACGAAATACCCAAACAATTCCATAAGTCATATGACTGTGAGAAAGTCCAAAATAGCTGGCTCTCACAGTATTTGCACCAACAAGGTTTTTCAATCTGCGAATCAAGAACGTGATGCTTGATAATTTTTTCGACAGATTTTCCACGTGACACATCCAGTTGGGTTTGTCATCAATGGATATAACAAATAACTTCACACTTACCCCACATGTCAGTAAAGAGTTTGAAGATATAAGGTCCTGATTTTTAGCACAATTGGGCATAAGCTTATTTGAACAGAACCACTCATTTGTTATTTGCAAGGTGAGTTTGGAAGAGTCAATCAGTTCCTATAATTTACTATTACGATCTATCAGTGTGGTGTCATCAGCAAAGAGAATGCATTTTTCCGGTGATATATGATAATATAAATCATTGATATAGCCTTGTGGAACCCCATGGACGATTTGCATTGATGCTGATTTGGCGCCTTCAACCGAAACACACTGAGATCGCCCATGCAAATAAGACCTAAAAAATTCCAATGGAAGTCCACGAATGCCATAACAGAAAAGCTTCTCAAGTAATATATCACGGGATACACAATAAAAAGCTTTAGTCAGATCACAAAGCGTTAAAAAAGAATGCTTCCCCTTCTCGAGTCCATCAACTGCATTCAAAATAATGCTCAGAATAGCTCTCGTAGTTGATTCATTTTTCCTAGAGCCAAATTGCTCAGGGCACAGCAAGAAGTTTGTTTCCAGGTGGGATATCAACCTTGTTTTGACTAGCGCCTCTATGATTTTCGCGATAACTGGAATTATGGAAATGGGGCGAAAATTTTCTGCTAGGTGGGGATCCCCTTTTTTTAGCAATGGCAAAACAACTGAAATCTGGAGAAACTCCTAGAGATAAGCAATCATTGATCAAAATTGAAAGTGGAGAAGCAATAATATCGGCTATAGCTTTGATCACCGCGCTGTTCAGTTAATAGAAATCCGGACAACTTGAATCCTTCAACGATTCAATTGTGTCTGTCACTTCCTCGGGAGTGACAGGGAAAAAAGAGAAAGAATTTACAGGTGATCTGAGATTTTTCAAGTATTCCGTAGGTTCGTGATTCGTATCAGGTAGGGACGAGATCAATGAGATCAATTTTTTAGCAATATTGCTGAAATAATCATGAATTCAGATTCCGTGATGGTGGACTCCTTTTACCATGGATTTCGGTTACACTCGAAGTTGATTAATCTCCAGGAGTCTCTGCTGATGTTCGAGAAATTTTTCAAAGAAGTTTCATACGCTAGCCTTTTTTTTTGATGATGGACTTCCTGTAATCCTTACGTAAGAAAGTGTATGCATCTAGGGTCACCTGATCCTTGTTGACATTATGAATCAGTTTCACGTTAGAGAGTGTCTGGACATATGTCAGTGAAAGAGCACCTTGATAAAATGGGACTGTTCAGTGGTGACCTAACCTGCAGAATATGCGGCAAGGAACCAGAAACATTAATAATCCATACTGTGCATCTGCAGGGCTCTCAAAAAAAAAATGTTTGAGAAGGTCAGGAAAACCAAAAGCATCTTTTTTTTATTTCTTTCTGTTAATTCGAAAACGTTCGTTAATGAGTTATTGAACTTTTTTGGAATCTCGAGTATTGGTTTTGATTGTTAGTTTTGCGAGTGTATCGTTGTTGAAGTTCTTTCATTTTGTCGAGTTATTCTCGGGTTGTGATCATTGAACTTCTGTGAATTTTGCCATTGATTTTCATTGCTTAAGTTGTGTTGGAGTTTTTTGGTATCGCGACAATGGATGAAATAATTGAAATGAATTACCAGGGTGCAAAACTGGATAATTGTTTCTGAAGAATTGCAACCGTTTTTAAGGAAAGTCATCCAAATAAAAATGTTATCTACGAATACATACGTAAGTTGAAGACAAAATTCGAAGAAACGGGCTCCGTAAAGAACAAAAAGAGGGCTACAGCAAGAGAACTTGATGAAGCTGCTACTGGACGTATTTGGGACAATTGGCAATAAATCCCCAATTTTCGCGAAAGGCTGCGAGAGAAACAGGAATTTGTTATGAATCGGAGCGGAAAGTTCTGAAGCATCATAAGATTTTTCCGCATAAATTAATTTTTTTTAAGAACTTGGTGATAATGACCCTGATAGAAGAATATAATTATGCGAACTGATGGCTGAATCAATTGAAACCATAAAATACCTACATTTGTTTCAGTGATGGATGTAAGTACTCTCTTTTCGAATGAGGAGCTCAATAAGCAGGATTGTTGTTTTTGTTGTGATACAAATCCGCTCCTGTTTAGGGAAAGACACACTTAGCATCCTCAAAGAGTAAATGTGTGGCCTGGAATCTTTGGATATAAAGTTAAAGGACTTTTATTTATCGCTGGCAGTCTAAATGGCCAACTGTATCCCAATATGTTGGTGACTACGATTTAACCTATAAGTGTCGACCAGCTGAAAAATCAAATTGATCCAGACAGAAATCAAGTCTTAAATGGACATCATCTTTGTTACTAACAAAACGAGCTCCACCGCACTATTCCGGTCATGTGACACAATAATTGGATAACCATTATAACACCGTGAGATTGGAAGGAAAGGACCCATAGAGTGGCCTCCAGGATCTCCAGATTTGACCCACCTCGATTTATTTCAAAGAGGTTATCTGTACTATATAGAACTCAACCAGCCTCAATTGGAGAACTCCAGGATCCCATTAGTCGAAAATTCCGAAATATCTTCTGTGAAACTTTCGCGAAGATTGTGAAAACAGGCTCTATTATCGGAGAACAACATGATAGGTATGTTGTTCCAAAAATTTCTTCAATGGCCACTGTACAAGACGTATACCAAATTGACTTCGATACTTAACTAACCAGGTGAGAGAGAGAGAAAAATATAGTATAAGATGGAAGGGCTAAACTTATTAACTAAGCGTTTTTGACAACCATATCCCCAAAATACGGCCGGCTTTACAATGATGTATCACACATGGAGGCTTCCATTTGAACTTTTGAAGTGGGGTTCATATGGCATATGTGTTTATGGTTCCCCCGACTACGTCTCGAAAATAATTTGGGCATTTCATATTATATTTTTGATTTCCGACATATTTCCACTGGGAATTTCAAATTTGATTTAATGTATACTGTTGTGAACATATACAGCAACTATTTGAAACATGTCCCCCATCTATATTCTAGTGATATTTTAGAAATTGTTTTCAACGGATATCTCCTGTGTCGCACAAGACATCAAATATGCTTGCAGTTGCTTTGAAATTGCTAATATTTATTGGAATATTTTTATTT
The DNA here is from genome assembly GCA_018342105.1 of Gonioctena quinquepunctata. Classification (NCBI taxonomy): domain Eukaryota; kingdom Metazoa; phylum Arthropoda; class Insecta; order Coleoptera; family Chrysomelidae; genus Gonioctena; species Gonioctena quinquepunctata. Next base: position 114,649 of record JAFIRS010002968.1, read on the forward strand.
CTATTGACTTTACTTTTTTGAAATTCATACTTTCCATAGCGTCTGGTACACACTTGTGCATACATCAAATGGAAGGAAGTAGACGTAGAAAGGTAAACATATCAAAAAGAATGAAATTTTGAATAAATTGATTTTCATTGGAATATATCAGTTGAATGATGTAAAATGAGCGCAAGAGGATCTCTCACTGAGAAAGAACTCGTTGAATTGCTCCATACTGGAATGATCATTTTTTTATTCCTCAGCGATGATGGATGGGTCACTTTAGATGACATTTTTTTTCGAAATTACGAAGGAGTATAAGGCATACAAAGAGATCCCGAGCAAGAACAAAAAACAAGAATAAGTAGGAGGAAGCGAGCATTTGATGAGTGTGAGATTTTGGCAGTACCTCAACCAGGACTTTTGAGAATGTAAATGAATATGTGTTATACAATTTACTCTTGGACAAAATTAACGCAACAACCCAGAAATTAAATTTATCTGATATTTGAATAGTAGGCTATGGATCTATTGTATCGTTGTTAATGACAGAAATCAAAATTGGATTTACAGTTTCAGATAATTTTTTCGAAAATAAACAATTTTGCGATAGATTTTCTTTGAATCAAGCGTATGATTTTTAACTTTTTTTAAAGTAATGCGTTTTTTTCGGTATACTGTTATATTTGTGATTGGAAACAAGTTTTCTTCACATATGAAGCTAGAGTTAGCCTAAAATATTCAGATGGCCGTGAGCGAGTATGGCGAAGACCGGGAGATACGTTTGCTACCTGCGATATCTCTGCAAGGTGTCCATTCGACGGTGGCTCTGTTATGTTCTGGGTGGCATTTGCTTTGGAGCTCGCACAGAATTAGTTCCTTTCCATACGAGATCTATGAATGCTGATTACTATCTTGAGAGCATTGTTGTAGAACACGTGGTGCCTTTCGGCCATTTTGTAGGACCCGATTTCTTGGTTGTTCAAGACAGTGCCCGACCTCACGTGCCTGGGGAGGTATTTGATGATCTTAGTCAAGTTGGTATACCAATTATGCAATGGCCACCAAAAAGCCCGGATCTGAATTTGATCGAACATGTATAGGATAACCTCAGAAGAAATGTGAAACGTCATATATCTGCACCTCATCCAAAATTTAATTAGAAGCATGCCTAGGCGCATAAATGTTGTGATCCAAAGTAGAAAAGACAACACACGCTAGTCCCAGTTGAACCATCAATCTATTTTAATTCAAATCTTATACATACATATTTGTAGCTAATTCACTTCTGAAGTATTCGAAAATGTTTTTTCTAACTTTAAATATATGTGTGACAGCTGTGACAGATGTCATACAACAACGCAAGCAAATGAAAACTGCACGAAACTAGCTCCTTCAGAATTTCGAGCCATTATTCTGCAAAATTTGAATTTTTTCTGTTATGAATGTCGAGGTACATTAAAAAAAAACCTACTTCTCAGACAAATATAAGATTTTAAAAATGAGGTTAACATTTTAAAACAGGAAATAAATGATTTAAAAAACAAAAACGAATCGATGGAAGAGGACTTATTGAAATTAGAAAGCAGAGAAGAAAAAATAGAAATGGAGGAATTTATTAACGAGTTAGAAGAAAGAGAGCAAATAATGTGATGATCATTAATATAAATGAATCTTATGCTGAAAACAACACAACACAACAACTACTGCAGAATATAGATAGTATTATAGACAATTTCAGAGTTATGAGAATTGGAAAATATGATGGAAGAAAAAGCCGTCCCATTAAAGTTATATTGGATTCAAACGAATCGGAAATAAACATACTAAAAAATAGTAAAAAAGGACTACCCTCTCTAGTCTAGTGAAGAAGGACTAGAGAGGGTACCTTCAATGGAAATAGTTCATGACCAAACGCCTAGACAGTGAAATTATTATAAAGGATTAAAGTCGAAGCTTGAATCAATTATAAATGCTGGTGATGACTCGAAATGCCTAAGATATATAAATGGGATAACAAGAATTGTAAATAAGTGTAATGGCAATAAAGATTAAAAAAAACTGAACTACTCGTATATCAGTAATCAAAAGAAAACTTTAATATAATTCAGATATAGTTTAGTTGAATATTGAAAGATTATTAGTTCATAAACCCCAACTCTTAGATAATATATACCACTACAATCCAGCATTCATATTGCTCAGTGAATCTAGAACTACAGTTGAAATAAATAACCATGAACTTGATATGAAAAATTACTCGCTAGTTAGATGTGACTCCTATTCAAGACATACAGGAGGTGTTACTATCTATGTAAGAACAGAATTTCAATATTCAGTTCCTGAAACATTTGTCCATAATCGTAATTACTGGTGTAAATTTATCAAAACTATATATTCTGGTACAGAGTGGGTAATTGGTTGTCTATATCACTCTCCAAGTGAAAGTCATGCAACTTTTTTGGATCACCTGGAAAATATATGTGAAGAAATATTCTGTAATAACTTCCGTGCAATTACAGTTGGAGACTTCAATTTAAATTTCTTGTCAGGTGAATTTTATGTAAATCATGGATATATTTAACACATACGGCATAACTCAAGAGGTGAAAACATTCACCAAAATCACGAATACAAGTAAAACACTGATTGACTATGTACTAACAAACTTTGAAAATAGTTGAGTAAATGTTCTGGATGATCCAAAAATTACTGATCACTCTGTATTATCAATAAAATGTTTCTACTCTGAAAAAAATAATTTCAGCAACAAAGGTAAAGAAACTGTAAGAAGATTAACTGAACAAAATCTTGATGATATTAATTTACTAAATCAGCTGCACTTTTTGCTAAACAGTACCAATGTAAATGATATTTACAATAATATAAAAGAACACTTCAACCAAGTTGTGAATGAAATTTCTCCCTCAAAAACAGTTACCCATCATGAAAATGAATCACCCTGGTATGACAACGAAATAATAAAATCGAGTTGAGATAGAGACACGGCATATAAGTATTTCAAACTAAACACAAATGTCACCAACTGGAAAAATTATAAGCAGAAACGAAGTGCTGTTGTCAATATCATTGAGGAAAAGAAGAATCAGTTCTATTTTAATCAAATTGATAGAAATATACATAATCCACGTTTAATGTGGAAAAACTTCAAAAAAAAATTAAACCCGACAAAACACATAATTATTTCCCCAATTGGAGCAGAATAGACAGAAAATATTGGTAAAAGACAGTAATGAGAAAGCTGATTGTTTCAATAAATACTCTCTGAGTGGTATCAATGATATTGTCCGTAGTATCGAAGAGTGTGAGTTTGCCTGCTATATTGAAAATTATGGAGATAGTTTCAGTGCTTTCAAACTAATAGACCTACAGGAGTTGAAAAAAAATAATATCTGAAATTGACGTAAATAAAGGTTCGCATATTGATGAAATAAACAGTAGAATCATAAGAAGCAGTTTTCAAGTAATTGGTCATGTATGGTGTCATTTCATAAATACTTCATTAGAAAAAGGTACAGTTCCTACAGAATTGAAAATTAGTACTGTTACTACAACTGAAAAAGTAAATAATACAAATGAATGCAGTGAATTCCGCCCTATCAATACATCACCTTGTGCTGAAAAATTGTTAGAACTAGCTGTTACAATAATGTAATGAAAAGAATATACTTTTTATGAATCAATCTGGTTTTAGATCCAATCATTCATGTGAGTCAGCAATTCAGTTGACTGTTACTGAATGGAAGAATAATATGAGTAGAAATATGTATTCTGTGGCTGTATTCTCGGATATGAGACGAGCATTTGAAACTATAAACCATAATATACTACTAAAAAAACTGAAACTCTATGGCATAGGGGAAAAAGTACTCGATTGGATAAACAACTATCTTACAGGCAGAAAACAACAGACAAAAGTTGGCAATAATTCATTGTCAGTTCCATGAGGAGTGAAACATGAGTCCCGCAAGGAAGCATTCTAGGACCACTATTGTTCCTCCTGTACCTAAATGATATAAATCAATATAAAGAATGTGACTATATACACTTGTTTGCAGATGACGCTTTAATATCAGTAACTGATGAAGATTTGAATAGTGCAGTACAAAAAATGGATAGTTCTCTGAATAGAATAACAGAACACTATAAAATGAACAAATTAAAACAAAAGGGATGATAATTGCTACATCATTTGAATACAGACAAATTAATATTAATGAAATTCACATTAAAATAGAAAATAATGGAATTGAATTAGTACACGAGTTTAAATATCTAGGGTTTATGCTTGATAATCACTCAACATTGAATAGTAATTTCAATTATATACAGAAAAAAATACTAAAAAAAATATTTTTTTTCCGAGGGTATCTCAGCATTCAAGTAAGTCAAGATTTACCGTATACACTATTATTAAACCTCATTTTGAATATTGCCCTACATTATTATATGTTTTTGACCTTCATAAAATGAGATCACCACAAAAACTTCAAAATCGTGCAATGAGAATTACCTTGAGATGTAACAGACTTACATCAATTTCATTAATGTTGGAAACATTACCATGGCCGTCAATAGAAAATAGACCCATTTATCTAACTATGGGTTATATTTTCAGAATGCTACATAATCTTCCATTGTTTTTTCATAAATTCATAACTTTCAATAATCAAATCCACCAACATGATACCAGAAGTAAACATAACTTACATGAGACTAGGCAATCTAAGGCTTACAATACTAAAACTAATGTTCAAGGGATTCATTGCTTACAACAATTTGCCAAATGAAATAAAGGGCTCAGAAACTCTCCAACAGTTTAAAATAAAAATTATAAACCATCTACTTTAAGGGTGAAATTTGTCTTATCAGCTATATTTGTCTTGAGAAATAAGTTTTGAATGTCTTTATATGTATCCTCTTTCAAACTGTAAGTGTATATTGGGATTATATTGGGATTACATATCAATTATTAATTTCGAATATATATTTTATTATTCTTTTGGTTATTGGCTGCACCTGAATATTTATTTTTCTTTCAGTAGCATAACAATGGACAATATATTTTGAAATATTGATAGGAAATAATTTGAGGCCTTCGAAATGTTAAGCTACTATATAAATACTGTAAAAGGAGCTACTACATACATTACATGTAATATGAGTGCTTTATGTATAATTATTTTTTTTTTGTTAATGTACATTAGAACTACCTATTTCAAAATAGAGATTATTAACCAATGTCTTTAAACAATTATTGAAATTAATTCATTATGGCGATTTGTATATTCTAATATGTTGTTGTGTTAATTTTGTCCAGGAGTGTGTATAAGTTTATTTTTTGCCTCACCACTAATACCATATGTTCTATGAAATATCACAAGAGACACATTTGTATTTTAACAGTTTGAATTTCTTTTTTTTTCAATATACAAACTGACGTGAGAGGTATAAAATTATTTTCATCAGTATTATCATCATCAATATTATTATCGATTGCGATACTCTCTACTCTGGAAGAGAATTCATACAAACAAAAAAAAACTTTATTCACAGCTTTACCATTGCATACGATTACGTTTCGTTCTGGCTAATACAACTGATAAACCTACACATGTTCCACTCTAATCCGGTTTCGATAAGCAAAATAAATTAATTAACATTCATAATTCTACTAAGAACCTCTTACGGTAGCAAGGTATGATTTTAATTGGTTGAATACAGTCAATTATACATGACGTTTTAATTTGAAATTGGCGCAACGGAGTATATTTGGATTTGTCTGGTTACTAATTATGATAATTGTGCCACAGATAGGGAATTATCAAGATCACTCTATGTTGTAAACATGGATGTAGTTCATTATGTCTAATAATCAGAAAAGGCGCTCAGCCCGTTTTAGATCAATTATATCTCATGAAATTAACTTTCAAACAATAACTTAAATTTTTCGCGATACAGCGAGAAAACAGCATCAACATGTTTTCAATATCATTGTGCTCCTTTCAAATTCATCTACCTTGTCCTCATAATTAAGCTTGAATTATTTCCACATAGAAACAGCTTCATTATATCGACCGCCTTCGGAAGATTCTTGTCGACTAAGAAGAACACCCTTAAGCCCGGACCAACGCAGAAATTCGTAGCGGATTTTAATCCACGATCGGACGAGTTTTTTCAGGTTTCGCAGCTGCAAATTATTGAATGATATGAAGTTTTCCCATATTATGCGATTTTTTCAAGTCATTGCTACCCGTTCACCATGCCGAATAGCTTCTAGATAATTTGTATCAGGTTTTCGAATATCGTTCGCTATAAGATTTGAGAATTCATCAAAACACTTTATAGTCATTCTGAAATAAAAACTGAATCGTTTCTCGTCTTTCTGTAGTTGTGGCATCAATGTATGAAATTCTCCATATTGATATCTCTCTTGATTAATCTGATGAACCCATTTTTTCCCAAAATAATTTATACATATAAAATAACATGAGCAGACTGACTGACTGACTACAATTTGAATTTTTCCTATGTTTTTCATCGTGTTGTTCCATTTAGCTTATGCATGTGGCTTTGCTCGATTCCGTTTTCCATTTTCCGTTTTCCGTTATCCCGTTATCCCGTTTCCCGATATTCCGCTATCTTGTAATCGTTTGAGGGACATGATTGATTTGTCAGCGGAAATAATATTTTGTGGCGACTCCTTCAGGGATGGAATTCTCAGATAAAGTTGAACACGATCTATTTATATGTAGCAGAGAGCCAAAATACAAATTTTCATGACCCTAACTTAAAAACTAACGGAAGTCCGATGAAAATATTCACCCCATTCCAGCCCTTTAGGGTTGAGTTCCTGAATACACTGACGTACGTTATTGTACATTTCAAACATGGACCTCAAATTCCAATTTAAATTACCCTAAATTGAAAACTAACGGAACCCTCACACAAAATTCCACCTACCATTTCACACCTTCAAGGGTTGAATTTCTGGAAACACTAAATCAGTATGTGTTCATTTCTAACAGAACCAAATACCAATTTCATGACCCTAACTTGAAAAATTACGGAAACCCCATACACATTTTCATCGTCCATTTCCTATAGGGGCTGAGTTACTAAAAACAATGAAACACGTATTTCTTCATTTGTAACAAAGTTTCTTCAATTGAAAGAGAATGCTCAAATTACAATTTTCTTGAAATGACTCTGAATTCAAAACTAACGATTCTTTCACCTTCAGCCCCCTTCTCACCTTCACCGCACCAGCTTTTTCACCCCTGGTGGAATATCACAAAAAAAAACTCTTCGTGGTTATCTATGGCGTCATAGTAATTCTCTGTCAGAATGTCAGGTCTTCAGGTCCGACGGTTTGGTCTGGGCGTTAGTCAGTGAGCCAGTCAGGATTGTACAGTGCGTTCATAAAGTGTGAAAACGCTCCATTATCTTACGAGTTAATCATTCACGGAGGTGAAGCTCGGACAGATCGATTTTGTATTTTAGTTTTCCACCTTTCTTCTCAAAAAATTGATTTAATCCCCAACCACCTTACAAGATATGACGTCATCGGTTTTTTTTTAAATACTATTCCAATCATTAGATAGATAGAGGAGGTACTGTTCCTTGGCCCACTCTATCCCCAAACCTTACTTCTATAGATTTCTTTCTTTGGGACCACGTTAGAGAAAGGAGTGAGAGATCATCCAAACACTGCAGATGATATAAAAAACAGGATCACGGAAGCCTTGCCAGAGTTCGCGGCTCATTTACAACAATTTATTTTTGTTGAATCATATTTCTTTCAGAAGTGTAATTGTATTATTTTCGAAAAAAATATTTTGCAACAAATTCCGCAAATTCTACAAAGTATTCCCCACAAACCCTATTCCGACAAGAAGCTCTCAAAAAATACCATGCAATAAAATATAAAGTGTTTCATTTGTAAAAGTCAAGTTATTGAACTAATGAATTTTTCGGTATATCTTCTAATATATAAAATTCTCGTGAAACGGTGTTTGTAATTAAACTCCTCCGAAATGGCTCGACCGATTCAAATAAAATTTTGTGTGCATATCGGTTAGGTCTGCGAATCGGACAACATCTATTTTTCAACCCCCTAAATGTTAAGGGTGCTCCACACCTTGTTTTTTTTTATTTTTTGGATAAAATTCGTTGTTTTTATTTTTTTATGATACAGCATCCAAAAATACATACCACCCTGAATTTTCACCCTTCTACGATCAACCCCTATTTTTCCATCGCGATTTTTATTTTATTTTATTTTATCCACAGATCCGCAATAGGGTTGCAATATGGCAATCGAATATAATAATTGTAGAACGATAAATTGAGAACGGGATAACGGGATGAAGAAAAAACGGGATAACAGGAAAACGGGATAACGGGAATAACGGGATAACGAAAAAACGGGATAACAGGATGACAGGATAAGGGAATAGCGGGAAAACAGAATAACGGGATAAATAAAAAACGGGATAACAGGAAAACGGAATAACGGGATAACGGGATAACGAAAAAACGGGAAAACGGGATGACAGGATAAGGGGATAAGGGGAAAACGAAATAACGGGATAAAGAAAAAACGGGATAACAGGAAAACGGAATAACGGGACAACAGTCAGCGGAAGGAGTCAAAAGCATAGTCTAGATCGAACAATATGAAGGAAAACATAGAAAAAAAGAAATTCTACGCGGACGAGAGTTTTCGGGAAAAACATTTTAGGGAACATAGAAATTTGGACACGACAACGTCTGTCGGGTCAGCTAGTATATATATATATATATATATATATATATATACAGTGTGGAACAGCCAAATGGAATAAATTCGTTATTTCGGTTATTGTGCACATTTATAAAAAATCCCAAAATACGTCAATTTCGGATTTTGAAATGTCATCCTGCAATGACAAAGTTTCATCCCTACTTTCAACTCCCTTCGAGTGACAGTTATAACCCCCACATTTTTAAATGGGAAGTAGGGGCATGTGATACATCGCGTAAAAGGTCTCTTCATTCTCCATTCAAAAATGTAATTTTTTTCGAATTCTTTGCAGAAATAAAAAAAAACATCTGAATGACGTAATTTGCTTCAACACGCTGAAAGCTAATACTAATACCGTTCCTTGATAATGAGAAAGTAAGAAATAGTATATTGTACACTATTGTTTTTTACGACTATTTTAATCATATCATTAGAAATCTGTTATCTTTTATTAACAGTTTCTATCATACACTTTCATGCCGTCATTGAAAATACAAATATTGAAAAATATTATATAAATCGAACATTACTCTAATTGATTTAAAAAACAAAAATACAATTTTAGGAATTGAACTCACAACCTCCAGCGTGAAAAATCCGGGACAACCCTGAATTAAAACTTCTATCCAATCTCTGTCTTATTTATGGATTGAAATTAACTCCTACGATATCAGATTGGGTTGTTTCAAATTTAGAATATCACTGTTGGCATCTCCACTCATTGAGGTACTGTCCTGATTATTTCATATTTTGAAATTAATTTTATAAAAACGACCCAATGTCAAAAAATTATTATCCGACAGATGTGAATAGATTTGATTCGATCCCATATTATCTATCATCATGAAATTTGTTATTATAAGGACAGTCTAGTAGTCCATTGAAAAAGTTACCATGGCAATGTTAGTTTTGTTTCAATTGTTGTGGGATCATAACCGCATGACAGTAGTTGTCAGTGTTATACTTGTCGTTTGAATTTCGTCAACTGCGATTCAGAAATATGGTTCGTTTAACAGAAAAGCGCCAGATGACAGTTCTGTAGATGATTGGTTACGGAGACAACACCCGCCTATTTCACGGGAAAATTCCGAATTTGCCGCCTATATCCCAAGGGACAATAAGTAAAATAGAAAAGCAATCGCGAGCTTGGACATGTGAGGCAGATGAAAAAAGCACCTTCCGAAGCAATAATAATATTGATACCGAATTGGATGTAGTTTGAGGAAAACCCACATACTTCGAGTCGACAAGCAGCCGGAACATTGGATTTTAGCCATTCATCGATTCTTCGATTATTAAAAGAAAATAAAATGCATCCCTATGAACTCAGGAGCTCATGGAAGATGATTTTGATCGAAGAAGGTATTTTTGTGAACAAATGATGGAAATGTTAGATAACAATGTGATCCAATTGGAACATATTTTGTATTCCGATGAGTGTACTTTTACGCTTCACGGACATGCAAATCGTCGAAATTGCCGCTACTAGTCCACGGAAAACCCTCACTGGATGAGGGAAGAAAATACACAATACCCTCAAGAGGTTAATGTTTGGGCAGGAATAGTTGGAAGCCATGTCCCTTTTTGATTGATGGCAATTTTAATGGGGATAATTATTTAGCAATGCTCCAAAATAACGTTGTGCCAACATTGGCAAACTTATATCCTGATCCAGCGAACCCACAAGTTCCAGCGAATATGATATGGTTCCAGCAAGATGGAGCACGGCCACATTACCAAATCAATGTCCGGCAGTACCTACACCGAATATTTCCAAATCGGTGGATAGGGAGGCGAGGATGGATTGAATGGCCAGCACGATCACCTAATATTACGCCATTGGACTTATGGGGATATGTGATTATGGTATACAAAACCAAACATCAGATTTAGTTGACTTAAGAAGAAGAATAACGCTTGCGATTAGGTCGGTCACACCACAGATGTTCCATAACGTTAGAAGACAGTTTTATTTAAGATTAGGATGTTGCCAAGACGTTCGACGCGAGTATTTTGAACACTTCCTACTTTGACATTCATGTTATCGAGAATACACCGTTACATAATAAATTTATATTCATTTTGCTTGAAAACACAGTCCATACCCAGAATATGGAAAGTGGGTACAATTATCACCATACCAAAACCCGACACAGATCTCTCCCAACCATTTAGCTACAGGCCCATCACATTACTACCAGTCCTCGGCAAAAATTTGGACACTATTATAAAAAACAGGATAAAAAAATCAGTGGGGAACAAAATACCTGCATACCAGTACGGATTCAAAAAATCTCACTCAACTCTACACCCATTATGCATACTGGCAAACAACATAGAAGTGACCAAATTCACAAGGAAAAAGACTGCTGCAGTATTCCTAGATATAAACAAGGCATTCAACAGTGTATGACATCAAGGTCTTCTCTACAAACTTCACAAGCTAGATTGTCTCCAACCTTCATTGAACATGATTAAGAACTTCCTGCAAACTAAGAGTGAAGATATTAGATACTCATTCAGAAGAATTCTTCCCAGAACAGGGCCTCCCACAAGGATCATCATTATCTTCTGTCTTATACAACATAAACCGCTCTGATCTATATAACCACCTACAGCAAAATGCCGAATATTTCAATCACTCTGGATACATACTACAACTACAACATAGCCTCAAACCTAAACCACTTTTGATCAACAAATGAATTTTAACGCACACATCGAAATCAAGAAGAAGAATATGATATCACGAGCCAAACTCTTCAGCAGCTTGACATATAGAAAAAGGGGCATTGATATAATATGATAGACTACGGACAAGTGTTGCTTCTAAACTGCATACAACAAGCCACACACAAACTCAAAGTAGCCGAAACAACGTCATTGCGTGAAATATCCAAAATACGGTACCCAAACAACCCCCTTCACAACCCTCCCAACCACCTGTTATACCAAACCCTGAATGGCCCTCCAATAGATGAGAGGATACAATACCTCGCTAAAAAATTCAGCCAAAAACAGGGCAACATAGATATTATGAGAAGATACTTCCTCAGCAGGGAACCCAACATCCAAATCATCATCAGGCATCCAAACCAGACCACATTCGAGAAAATTCTGGAATAATCCACTCGACCTTGAGTTATCGACACGCTATGATCAAGAAATGAATTAACCGTTTATAGAATATTTACTCATATTTTTTGTTTTTTAGTTCATTTTACTGTGAAACATATACAATGTAATGAGGAATATTGTAACCATAGGCAGAAGGACTTCGGTCGATATCCCTTTAGATCAGATCCATTCAATAAAATACATTTTTTATTATTTTAAAAAAATGTTATTATTTTTTCAGTGTAGTTAACCTACCGATGATGATAACTTAGTTATCGAAAAGCGCATATAGGTGTAAGATAGTGAGCGTGGTGAAGGGATTACTTGTGCAATTTCTGAAGTAAAACTTCTTTACGCACGCTTGACTTGGGTAGTAAGCTGGTGAATGCGTGACGAGAGCGTTACGAAAAGTGTGATCAGGCGAGGCGAACGGTCTCGACAAAGGTGAATGCGTATCTCATACTAGTTGCTGGCGACGTAGCGTAATATGCAGAGTTCCTTTTCCCTTGTCTATTTTCTCCCTCTACTAATATGAGGCATTCTACTCTCGACATTGGGGCGCGTTTGATTCTCTGTCCTTTTCTTGTCTCTCTCTCTCTCTCTTTCTTTTCGTTACTCTTCCGTATTTAGGTCCCGCGTTTCTACAATTCACTTCAGCAAATTTTTTAAATAGGATAACATAAAATTTAACTAATACGTAAATAATAAAATACTTATTAATTATAGAGGTTCACCATTACAAATAATTGGTACCATCGTGATTGAACATGACAATAATCGAATGGAAGTTGATGATGAAAATCCCACTATAGATCATGTACAGAAACTGGGACAAATTATTGGAGTCAGGTAAATTGATTTTTATTTTATTTTTATAATCATTCATGACTCTAATTTACTAAATTTACCAAACTAAAATGATGAAATTATAGGTTATTAGAAAATTAATATATGTATATGTATATACATGTATACATATATACATAGCTGAGCTGAAGTTTTACTTCAGTCGTGTGGTCTAAAGCACACTCGTTTTTTTTATTGTGTGACACCACATCGACTAGCCAGTCTTCAAATAATCTAACCTCAAAGATTTATGACATGAGTCGTGATGCAAAAGTTGCGAATGCGCATTAGTTTTCAGCGCCCGCATGAAAGAGGACAGACTTATTTTTGTTACTTCACTTTGTTCATACAGGGTTTTATGGAGTGTTATCCATATTGTTAGTTGATAGATATGATATTTTTTCGAAAACTAACCAGCCAATTTGATTCAATTCAGGAAACTTCTACAAACTGATCCTAAAGACCCAGAAAAAGATCACGGCCCATTTTTATGGGTGCTTACTTTCCGAGAATTTGACTTTTCGTGGCACGCTTCTTTCGAGCTTCCACTCAATCCCATTGTTACAAAGAACTACGAAGTTGAAAATGATTATATTTCAAAATATAATATGGAAAATCACTTCAAAGAACCTCCAGATATTTTTATGAGTCGTGGTGTTGACCTCATTCTCCAAAATTGTATTTGAGATAATTGTTTTTAATACTAACCGAATGAAATTGATATCTGAATTCAATGTCTCCAAACTACCAAAACACAAGAAAATAATGTGAGAATTAATAGTGTTTGGCGCGACCACTTCCAACGACGAGACGTGTATCTTCACATTCTTGCACGATCGGGTGGTAAAATAGTTTTTTCGAAAATAATCGTCTTGACTTGGAAATATCACTGAATCATTATTCTAATAATGTTCTTGAGTATTGATTCTGAATGTATTGAACTTCTTCCGATGTATTGTATAGCGGGGTCAACGGATTTATTCGCATCCCCTTTTCAATTTTCCTTTCTAGAGCCATCAAAACAAAATTTGGTAGGTTTGACATTCAGAATACAAATCACATAGGCAAGCCCTATTGAAATCACTTCCATTTTCATCGGAAATATAATTCCTTTGAATTTCAAATGCAACTCCCTATATATTTGATATTTTTGGATACCTCAGAAAATTCTGACTTCAATGGCAACTTTTTTTCAACTTTCTAAGCTCATATGATTTTTTGTATTATTGGTTATTTTGATATCTGGAATACCTTGAATGTTTTAAAATCAGAAGATAAGCACTTAAAAACATTTTGTTACATGAGGTCGTACGATTTTTTTTGTTGGATAAAAATAATGTTGGGATATAATTTGATTATTTCATGTAATAGTACAATCCACGTCAGGCCACTCCACGTCCACTCAAAACGCTATACAGACTGATCTAACATATGCAGTGCGGAGTTGAAGATAAATCATAGATTATGGCGAAGACGCCAGTGACAGGGGAAAAATTTCCGAATTTTATTTTTTCTTTCATTTGTGTCTCCATCTCCACTACTATGCTAATTACAGTTTTCTGAGTTACTCGGGATTTCCGATTATCGTTAGTGAGTGAGTTATTGATGAATTTGCCTATCTTTCGGGTCTTCTAATATTAGTAGAAGATCCGAACCTAGATCGACTTTCAGCAAGCTGATAATAGAATAAAACTTATTTTATAATTAATTTAGTATATTAGAAAATATATTAAAAATGGGTTGGCTGAAAAAATCCTGGACAAAATATTTTTAATTATAAAAAAAAAGATTTTTCATTACATGTTGCAACATCAAGATAATAAGAAAATGTTATACTGGACTTAAAGAATGAAACATATAGAATGTGCAGACGTTGGCTTGTCTATTATTTACCTGGACGAACTACTGAGTTGCCAGATATATACAGGTATGTCGACGCCAGTTACTTCCACTTGATTGGATAATAGAAAAAATTTTATATCAACATAAGCGCTGTTTTATTGCGAACACGTTGATATAGGGTTGTCTGCAAAAAATTCGGTCCTAATAGAGGTTTGCTAATTTTAAAGATTTGAATTTCAACGCGTGTGGAAATGAGTGACAGAGAGATCCGAGGTGAGTATACTGTGTAATAATAAAGGACCGAATATTGGTAGTCATGTCTGATGGGACCCTGAGTATAAGAAAGTGCGCATGCTCGGTATGTAAACAATGGAGGGTAAAGGTACCTCTACTAGGACATTATTGAAATGGAAGTTAATGAGAAAGAACCTGATGAATCCGATGAATTCGAGAGTCACAATTTTACTTCTGATAAATCAGATATTGAATAGAAAATATTTATTAAAATTTATTTTCATTAATATTATTTTTGTACTTATGCTGTTCTGTAATAAATTTTTTAAATATAATACAAGATCTTTGATCAAATGTCAATTGCTCCAAAATAACGCGTACTGTTTACTATGTGGAGGGTAGTAGAGGTACATCTACCCTCCATAGTTTACGTACCGAGCATGCGCACTTTCTTATACTCAGAGTCCCATCAGACACGACTGCAATGTTCGGTCCTTTATTATTACACAGTATACTTACTGTGGATCTCTCTGTCACTCATTTCCACACGTGTTGAAATTTAAATCTTTAAAATTCGCAAACCTCTATTAGGACCGAATTTTCAGCAGACAACCCTATATCAACGTGTTCGCAATAAAACAGCGCTTATGTTGATATAAATTTTTTTTCTATTATCCAATCAAGTGAAAGTAACTGGCATCGACATACCTGTTTATACCTGGCAACCCAGTAGTTCGCCCAGGTAAATAATAGAGAACCCAACGCCCGCACATTCTATATGTTTTATACTTTAAGTCCAGTATACAATTTTCTTATTATCTTGATATTGCAACATTTAATGAAAAATCATTTTTTTCTAATAATTAAAAATATTCTGTCCAGGATTTTTTAGCCAACCCATTTTTAATATATTTTCTAATAAACTAAATTTATTATGAAATCAGTTTTGTTCTATTATCAGTTTGGTGAAGGTCGATCTAGGTTCGGACTATATGGAAATTACACAGCAAGAAATATTGAACCTGATATTAATGACCTGTTTTTAATTTGAATTGTCCCAACGTATTTTTCCTTTAGGCAATAACTTGAGATAATGAAAATCAGTCCATTTTTGTGATTAAATAATCAACGGAATCATTTCAATAAGGTTACCATGTCCATTACAATAACGTTATTTCATGAGTAATGTTATGTTGAAATCATTTCCACAATGAAATTTTGCCATGAGGTTATTAATACTATGTACCATTAATCATCACACTTTCTTGTAACACTATTAGGGTATGGTTCGATGCTCAATGGGGATGGCCTCAGTACAGTGACATCACTCTATCAATGCTTGGAAACATTAGCCAATATCATTCGTTGATATTACTACTCAATTCGTCAATCAATTATTCTCAACATCACCAAATGTACTTGGTCTTGTTGTGTGAATGCTGAGATTCAACTCCACCACTCCACCTCTCTCATTCCAAAAGTCGCTTGACCCAATCAAAAATTCCCATCCAATTTGATATACATGTTCGGGATCATGGTATGAACGGTTCTAGAAACAGTCCTAACTCTGACTTAGGTATCGAAGTCGCAAGTACATCGATATTAATCGTTTCACGGAAATTTATATAGGTTAGTTAGTTAGTAGAAGTTTTGAGTGTTGAGTGTCACATGTGAGTTATTTATGTCTGCTGGTGAGATATCACTTTTATAGCTTCGTTACCATTTATTGAATCGGATTTTTTTAATAACCTAACCACGACGCAGGTGTGGTTGTGAAATGGTCAGAAGAAATGACAATTCTTCAATTTCAACTTTCAAGTAGGCAAACAAACTAAATACTGAAAATGTATGGGTCGATCTCGTATTTCGTGAAAGAATTTTCAACATTTTTCCGATAAGTCTGTTAATGAATTGATCCCAAGGAACAATAAAGGGGCAGGTAATTGCAGCAATTCAGAATTTCATTTCATATACACCAGTAGCGTTTTATTTGTTAGTAAATCTTTTATATTTAATGTTTTTCCATATTTTTTGTAGCTGTGTTGATATATGTTGATTTATATTTCGATGTAACTTTTAACAAACTTGGAATGCCGATGATACTTGCACTGACATGCGATTCAATAGGAAAAAAATTAACGATTCACACATGGCAAATGAGGTTCTGTTGTTTCAACTCTTCAATGAGTGACTATTACTTCAGAAAAAATGATTTTTTGTCTGTCATAAAAGGGAGACGCTCAGTTGAATTCTACAATACTCGAACCTCATTAAGTCCAAAGATTTTCGAGTACAACGGCTACCTGGCCTTTATCTGTATCATGCTCCTTGTCTAGTTTATAGTGGTCAAATTAGATCAGAGTGATCAAATAATTCTGTATTTTTTCTCCTTTGAAAAACTAGGAAGAGAAAGTAGTAGTCTCTTCATGTCAGTTGTAATAACACGAATTGACTTGTTTTTCAGATGGACGAGATGCAGCAGTTCTGTGGGCCCTTCCGGGGTTTTTCGTGCTCAATAAAGTTATTGAAAATGACATTCATGGAAAATCTCAAACGACCAAGTTTACCATACGTGATTCGCAGCTATCATCTTTGTATATAGGCAAAACCGTCCGAGAAGCGGAGATATCACAAAAAAATTTAAGAAATCCACACTTACTTTGATGGATTCGAATATAAACTTTTCATGAAATAAGGTAGTGGATATCTGTTTTAAAATAATATATCTTTTTAATTTGAATTTTCTAGAGAAAAGTATCATGTTTTGGACTATATAGAATTTTTTTCTACAAAATAAAATCAAACAAGTCTTACTCAAAAATACACATTTTGTGTGAATATCTGGAGGAAACTCAAAGTATTCCTGAATAACGATGTATATCTATATTAACATATAAAATGAAATGTTTTACAGGAAAATAGCATTTTTTACGAAATAAAATTATATTCTTGATTCAAGCGAAGGAATCATTGATCTAGTTGAAATAAAGAGATTATCCTCTTGATATTAAATATTAATTAATTTCTCATTGCAGAATTCTAAAATTTTCTTGACTGAAAATATATTTCATAATTGGGATGCGAAACTGGGAACTGGATATTCCTATTTGAAGATAAATAGGTGCTGCTCCCGAAATTTTTATGTGAAACTCAGTACAATATTTTCGAATATTTTCTGATATTAATCACAATTCCGGTTCGAATCATTAAATGAGAATGAATCTGCGTCAACTGAAGAGGGTTTGATTTTTTCTGGGTATTTGTTCATAAAATCTATTTATTTTCTGAATGTTGAGTAAATTATTTTGAAATGAAATTTTGATGATTTTTCCAGTATCCTAAAGAATGAGTTCTCTTGAATGCCACTATGGCAACTGACATGTTACTTCATTATTAAAATGGCGCTCTCTAAATTTAATAACATTGTTTTTTCTTGCATATCAATAGAATACGAAAGCGTAGAAGCAAAATATTTTCCAAAAATATTTGGAATTGCCCCTTTGAACTGACAATTGTCACTTTGAAGTGACAATTGTCACTTTGAACTGACAATTGTCACTTCAAAATGGCAATCCCTAAAGTTTTTGAAAGTGACAATTTTCAGTTCAAAGTGGAAATTCCAAATGTTTTCGAAAAATATGTTGTTGTTGGCATTCGTAATGGAAACTTACAAGGAGTTTCAAAATAAAAAAAACCTAATCTTTTAGCTTAAATACCCCCTAGCTGATTGGGAAAGACCTATTGATTTTCCAAGAGGAATCCTCAGTTTGTTTTGCACCCTAGTTATGAAACACCATGTATTTTAAGGCGCCCAGGATAATGTTATGAAGCTAGTAATTGAAGTCCTCGAGCTCTTAAATATTGAATGGATGCTTACTGGTAATCAAAAGATGTACTCTCATTGATAGAATATGCCTTAAAATCATCGTAATGAGGAATGAAGTCAATGCACAAAAAACATTAATGTTAATACACTCTTGTGATCAAACAATGAACTCTAGGTGATATTTTAATCATTGTAGGCGATGAAAGAATGTTCCTAATCGTTGAAATAATTATAATAATTATTGCATCAATGCCAATTAGGAATTATACCAGAAACGGTGACAAAATACATGTTTTCATAATTTGTATAAGAAATAAAATTGATTGGTTAATGTACAAACAGTCGATGTTCAGAAAGATTGTATCAATAAACGTGGTCCCCAAGCAATATCCTTATGGTGTACATATAAACACCTCTTTATCAGGCAATCAACAACTGAACATTATAGTGATCACACAGGGCATCGTTTGAAAAAAAATATCCAAATACATTTTCGTAATGCTTATTTTCATTACAATCAGGTAACTTTTTCGTTTTGTGTAAATCGAAGGTTGAAATAGAATTGTGAACTTCCGGAAAAAAATTAGTTACTTCAACTTCAGTGGAGATTTATAGAGGCTGCTAAAAGTTCTCGCGTTGCTTCCAGAAAAGAGAAAGTACGACAAAGCTTGAATTTCGCAGGGTCACTGTCTTGCCCCTACATATAAAAAATATTCGTCAATGTTATAGTAGCTGCTGAAGAATATAAAAAAACATCACATTATACCTAAGAATATTCCTTGACTCGTGATGCGAATTCCGAATACTAACATAGAATTGCGGTTTCCTTCTTATATTCAATGGTTACATTTCACTGTATGAATGAACAGAACTGGTTCTCCAAACAAGGATAATGATTTGAAAACAAATGCTTTCACTACCTGATGACAGGCGGATGAAAAAACTGTGGAATTTTAAGGGAATCAGAATTTAATTGAATGGCTTTGAAGAATAACCGTTTTCCAATTATGTTTACGTACAGGGTTAACCATAATGATATATGAAACAATAATTTTTGGAATGATCAGTATACTGAAGGGATTTGAAGATAATTCTTTGCTTTCTATATCATATGGAAAATTGAATTCAGAATATTTTCAAGTATAGATGAAACATACGTAGGACCGTAATATTATGGGTTGGATGAAATATTCTGATTGACACTGACCATCAACTAGAATTCATACAAATGCTTTAGGTTGGGAAATATTCTTTTTCACGTCATAATGTCCTAAGAATTGCATAAGATAGGATTCGAAATATCTGCACTATCCCGAAATCTTTGGTGTTATATTTCTGGCCAGTTTCCAGCAGAATTGGAGTTAGTTTTATCTTGGTTTCATGTACGTTTGTGGTGGTTCGTTTTATTTTATGCAGGATGTTCATTGCCAGAAGCGAAAATATTTATAAATAGATTTCAAAGCACTCATGATTGATACCATTTAGCTTCCAATTATATGTCTTCTTATTATCGTTTTATAGTGGCCATTTACAAATCCTAAAAACTTTTTGGTCAAATAGTGTACAAGTGATCTGTGTTTTGTTTACAATAGTTCTATAGCGCTTTGCAGGTCCATACCATTGAACTACAATAGGAATATTGATGAAGATTTACTCCTGGAAATTGCTTCAAATTCACACTATTTACTGCATACAGCTTCAAATTCACACATTTTGTTTTTTTTTGAACACCAAAAATTAGTCCGAATAATTTCTGAGGCTTAATAGAACCAAAGTACGAACAATATCCCAACTACCGGCGTAAACAAATCTAGTGATTTTTTTTTTCAGGAAATTTGGAATTGTTGGAATTTGTTTTTATATAGTCAGAAAGTGTAATTTTAATTTTCACCACTGTAGATAAAAATGGCGGTAGTATCGTTATCGAATTTTGATTTGGCTTGGTCGGTACTTGATGAAAATTCTATTGAAGTAGACGAAAAACACTCATATAAAAAAAATCACTAAATTTAGTTCACAAAACCACGACACGTGTTTTGCCAAACAATAGCTTCTTCAGGTGGAGATGATATTATTTAATATAATATAGTAGTAGTATTAGTACAGACTCAAACATAACTAATATCGAATATGGAGTGCCACAGGGTCTGTTCTTGGTCCAATCCTGTTTTTGCTATACATAAATGATATCACCCTTTTGAATAGAACGGCAAAAATCACTCTCTTTGCAGATGATACTACCCTCCTATGGCACGAAAAAACTGCGCAAAACCTACACGATAAAATAGGGAGAGAGTTAACAGTAATACAAAAATGGTGTCACTCTAATTGTTCAGTACTAAACTTGAAGAAAACTAATATCATAACATTTTGTTGCAATTTCCCAGATATATCTACTGGTACTGACCACTTATGCAATATAACATCATCTTAGTTTCTCGGGTTAAATATTGATAATAAGTCAAGAATTGAAATCCATAGTATATCCCTCTGTAGTGAGTTGGCATCTGGATGCTACGCCATACGGGCAATTTCGAATGAGCTAGGATACTCAGCAGCAAGGACTGCTTACTTCGCTCTCATAGAGTCACATTTCAGGTATGGTATCGCATTTTGGGGAGGATGTAGCCAATACCTACACTACTAAATGTATTGGTTCTACGAAAAAGAGCTCTGAGATATATTTGTAAAGCCAAACCAAGAGATTCGTGTCGAGAGCTGTTCATAGAGCACAGAATCTTAACAGTTATATCCCTTTACATTCTGGAAACAGTCAGCCTCATACACAAGAACAAAAATCTTCTTGAAATAACTGATTCGCAATACAACACACGACAACATAACAGCATGAGACTACCAAGACCTACCAACACAATGGTAAAAGATTCCATTATCTACAATGGCGTCAAAATTCACAATCACCTGCCTCCCAGCACAAGGAATATAACTTGCTTTAGACGGTTCAGGAAGGACATTAAAAGAAAATTGATACAGCAGCCATTTTATGACCTCAATACCTACTCTACCACCACATTCTAGCTTTTTCTAATATTTTACATGTTATCAGATAACTATTTTCAATCCTTATAACTCTCATATATATTTTATTTTATTTTACATGCTTAGCCTCAACTTTTATATTTATTTTAATTTTATATGTATATTACTTATTTTATTTATACTCTACAAAACCAAATGTATGTGATGTTACAAATTCATGATATTTTAATTATTTACAATGTAACATTATCAACAGAATCTTCACTTTATTTTATAGTCTTATCGTTGTATTGTGTATTTTCGTGTTGTGTTGTGTGCGCGTATCATATTTTAAATTTTTTCACAGACACTTTTATTGATACATTTTTATTATACTATTTGTATTCATTGTTACTAAGCTTTGTCCACGAGAACTTTTTCTTCTGAAAATAAAGTATATCTTGATTGATTGATTGATTGAACAATAATAATAACCTTCATTCATCAATAAGATTAGTAAAGTTATAACATACATAACAGCTGTGATTAATAAATGGCAGAATAATCCCATTGAAAAAAAGTTGTGCATGGGAGACTGTGAGTCAGTTTGTTAGACTACATAATCGTGTATTGCGGTGGCTTCTCAGTTGGAATTATTTAGAGAAAACTTCATGTTCCATACACTAAACCAGACGTTTTGTGTTAAAATTGCACATTGTAAAATGGATTCAGAAAAGCAAGAAAGATAGCA
Source organism: Gonioctena quinquepunctata (assembly GCA_018342105.1). Taxonomy (NCBI): domain Eukaryota; kingdom Metazoa; phylum Arthropoda; class Insecta; order Coleoptera; family Chrysomelidae; genus Gonioctena; species Gonioctena quinquepunctata. The sequence continues at coordinate 137,032 of JAFIRS010002968.1, forward strand.
TTGGCTTTGTAAAATTTTGAATAGACACGGCCAATACTTCAAAAAATTCGTGAACAAAAGACACTTTACTATATGATTTTCACTGAATTAGGTTTACCACGACACGTGTTTCGATATACAAGAGCTCCTTCAAATGGAGATGATACTTTCACAATAATCACAATGTTTTTTGTTGAATAGGCAGAACGGGTAGTACTAGGTACAAAACATAGAATCAATGACGTTCCCATAGACGATTGAATAAAACGAGGATTATATTCGGTACCTCTTTAACTTCCAATAAAAAAAATTCAACAAAGGAGAATTATTTATATTCATGTAATGGGCACTGGTGGCTGGCCAGGTTGACGAGAGTCTTATCGATATCTGAGCCAAGCAACATCGGGCGCGTTTAGTACTTGGATGAGAGGACACCTGACAAGGAAGGTGCGCGTTGAAATATCCTTGCAACTGAAGCATAGTAGCATATTCGCAGCTGCAGGCGTCTTATCAATGAGCACGAGATAAGACGATAGATATGCCGTCCTTCGGAGGGGACGTTAAGATGGCGGTCCCGAGTTCATAGATGTTGAGCTCGTAAAATAACCCTACATCTGAAAACAACAGACGATTCGGCAAAATTTCCGGTTGGGGGGAGTGTGCTCACCGGCGTCGGTGTTTAGCCCTGGTGGTAGAAATAGGCGGAAGTTAAATGAAGCAATACAACAAATACATCCATGTGGCCATTAAGAAAATATCAGGACTTTTGTATTTAGTGATTTCCAAACTTTCTAAAAGGTCAAATTTACTTTTTTCTTCTCACATGTAATATTTCAAACTTATATTAGCAAAACAATGTTTTGCGAACTCATGACAGCCTATTGAAAATATTGCTTGTTATGGTTGTCAGTGATTTACATTCAAGGAGACCTTGAAAGTTTCTATGAAATTGAATTATACCTTGGGGAGTGCTTCATGTTGAAAAATTAGTTATCACATTGAAAACACATGTGATCCGGATACCCCACATATATTGAGGCCTTCATAAAGAAAATGTGGAAACTGTCCCAATTTCTTGAAATCTAGACTGCACAAGTTGAATTTAAGATATTTTCACCGCATTGAAATCGCATTGGGTTGATGCCGTGTACACTTTGAGGATTCAATAGTGACATTAAATGAACTTCATAAAGTCAGATTTGCTTAGAATAGGCGAGATCACTAATTTCTGGAAAAATACCACAATGTCCAGAACTATGAGAAAAGTGGTAGGTTTTTTTTTGTTTTTTTTTAATAGTTTTTCCAAAAAAAAACCCCAAAGAAATGCTCCTGTTTGAACAATGCGAAAACCGCACCAGGATGTGACGTAACAAATTCAGATCAATCGCCGATTGCCAAGAGCCCAAGATTATCACAGAGTTGCCAAGCGTTATTCATAATATTTCTTTACAATGTGAGCAGGCCGCAAAAATAATGACATAGCACTCGGTATACATACATATCATTCAAGAATAACTAAATCAAAAGCAGCTATCAAATGATGTGTCTTCATTACAATATAACACATGCTGATACAAGTTCCGTTTCATTTATAGGATTAAACAGAATAACATTTCCTCAGAAGTTCCGCAAAATAGTGACACTGGCAACCCGCGGAGCTTGCCAGGAATTATATCCATAATATTTCTCAAAATAAGAGCAGGCCGAAAAAATTATGACAGCACTCAGTATACATATATATTATTCGAGAATAACTAAATCAAGGACTGCTATCAAATACGAAATCTTCATTTCAATATAACACATGCTGACATAAGTTCTGATTTATTCATAGGATGAAAGACAATAACGTTTCCTCCGAAGTTCCACAAAATAGTGACACTGACAACTCGGGAAAATGCAAATCAATGAACTTATGACTTCAAAAGAAGCGGCAATAACGCTGTGTTTGAATGTCTCACTGAATTTGAGAATTTTAGAGCGACGTTTATTCAAATATTACACAATATCTTCTAGGAAAAACTATGCATATATAATATTTTATCACTATATTTCAACTTCAAGCACATATTCAAATTACTTCTTACTGTTCCTTTTCTCGCTTCTTTACACTTCGAATAAATTGGAAGCCACGCCATAGAATGTATAAATTCCAGTCTCGTATAACATTCAAATGTCGGCAATTTCCTGAAATTCATACTATTTTTTTTGATGTCCTATTTCCTGCTACCCCAATCCTCAAACAGATGAGGAATGTGCGAGGGGTTTTGTGCAGTTAAAATCTGCATAGTCGCCCTAAACAAAGGAAAAATTACATTCCGTTTCAGTTATCTTTCACTCGACAACAGAACGAACCATTCAAGTGCCACTCGGTACCGCTTGCTCTCGCGATTCTCTTTCACCACCGGAGAATCAAGAATGAACCTCGTCCCTCGGTCCGTCTAATTGGTATTCGACGCACACAGGTGGTTTAATGACTATAAAAAATGAATAATATGTGATCCGCACAACTGATAGGCAGACAGATGTGTATGTTTTAAATACGACGAACGCAATAAATATGTAGATAGGACAATGACATCCACGCGCAGACTTACTTTCAATACCACACCTTGAGTTATATGACAGTCGAACAGCGCACCTGCAATAGAAGCCTACTAGACGTGCCGTATGCAATTCATATGTATCCAGTGGCATTTTGGCTTGGGATGAGAGGGTTCTGAGTCCCGTCAGAATTTTGCTAATCGAGTAACAGAATGAAATGTATTGTAAAATGTTAGTACTCACAGCAGCAAAAATCATATGCTGCCTGGGGAAAAGTTTTGTATGGCCTTTTTTCGATAAAAGCAACCATACGAATGTACAGTAATATTCATTTATCCTGGCGAAAGTCGGCGCAAGATGTCATTAGACCCGGTTGATTCTATTGGTTCGTTGTTATGACCATAGGCGTGTATGTTATTTGGATTTATTCGCCATTATCAGTTTATCGCACCAGAGCACAAATCAAACCAACATACACGCCGCTGTCTACAGCGGAGTGGGCGTTAACCATATGAAATCGGTGTTGTGCGCATCCAACCTGCTCGCCTGATTAAAAGGCGACTACTGTAGTAACAATTTGAAAATACTTTTGACATCTACTATTTTTCGAGTTGGACGAACGGTCTAAGGCGCCAGATTCAAGCTCTGGTTTTCGGCAGGTAGGGGTTTGAACCCCACACCTTTTTTTTTACACGCTTTTTATCAACTTCACTTGTATGTTTGTTTGTAACCGACTCCTTTGGACTTGATTTTCACCCACTTCCAGACGTCCGAATGATTCGAAATTTGGCAGATGTACATAATTCCGGTGACAATGCATTAAGAAATTTTTGTGTGAAAAAAAAAACAAAATGGCGGCTCCAATATGATGGACGAGTTTTGTGATTATTTTCCGATTCGCTTCAAAATTGGTATCTGAGGGTTTTCGTGGTCGGAGATTATGATTCTTTTGTCAAAATTGGAAAATTGAAGATGGCCGGCTCCAAAATGGCGGAACGAGTTCTGTGATTATGGTCCGATTCGCTTCAAAATTGGTATCTGAGGGTTTTCGTGGTCGGAATTATGATTCTTTTGTCAAAATTGGAAAATTCAGATGGCGGCTCCAAAATGGCGGACGAGTTCTGTGATTATGGTCCGATTCACTTCAAAATTGCTATCTGAGGGTTTTCGTGGTCGGAGATTATGATTCATCTGTCAAAATTGAAAGATTCAAGATGGCGGCTCCAAAATGGCGGACAGTTTTGTGATTCTGGTCCGATTCATTCAAAATTAGTAAGTCGGGGTTTTTGGGGTCGGAGATTTCTACACTTTACATGCAATATGGCCTTAAATATTAAAAATAAAATTATAGTTTGAAAAAACTAAAAAAACACGCTTATATAGCAATGAGGACTAAAAAGTTAAATATAAATAATGGTTTAAAAAAACACGCTTTTATTGAATGCCAAACTAAAAAACACGCTCATATAGCAATAAGGACTAAAAAGTTAAAAATAAATAATAGTTTAAAAAAACTAAAAAACACGCTTTTATAGAAAACCAAACCAAAAAAATAGAAAATAAGAAAAAAATTTATTTTATTTAAAGAAAAGCGTGGGGTGCATGCTATCAATAATTATATAGTACATTACACACCTAGGGCAGTAAAGTAAGGAATGTCTCAGATCACAGGTAATTGATACCATGCACCCCACGCTTTTTTAAAATAAAATACATTTTTTTCTTATTTTAAATTTTTTTAGTTTGGTTTTCTATAAAAGCGTGTTGTTTCGTTTTTTTAAACTATTATCTATTTTCAACTTTTTAGTCCTTTTGCTATATAAGCGTATTTTTTCAGTTTTTTTAAACTATAATTTTAGTTTTTCATTTTTTTCTTCGAAATTGAGAAATGATTTTTTTGGGACAATATTTGTCTCAAAACAAATAATTTTTCATGAGCTGGCTGTGGAAAACATGTTAGCATTCACAGAGACCATATGAAAAATAATTCAGTGACTGGGCAGAATTTGTTCACAAGTTCTGTATGTCCTCACTTCGGAACATTTTTCATTGGCTAAATATCTAGTATTCATTGAGTAAAAAATAATATATTTTAGAGTCTCCCTAAATCTTGTTTGAATACCTTGGCACAACACTTCTTTTTTTTTTATTTAGTTTCATCTGCCCCGGTTTCTGTCTGGCCTTCTGTAATCAAATCTTGCAAGTTAAATTTGACCCACTTCAAGTTGCCCGATTAACGTGAAATTTGGCAGGTGTTCATAGTTCCCGTGACAATGCATTATTGAATTTTTGTTAGAGAAAAAACAAAATGGCGACTCTAAGATGGCAATAGTGTGTTTATAATCCGAGCCGAAGACTATGAATTTTTTATCAAAATTTATCAAATAAAAATGGCGGCTCCAAAATGGAAAACGATCTGTGATTATGCTCCGATTATATTCAAAATTGGGCAGCTCCAGGATGGCAGAAGCGTTAATCTTTAGATGTTCTCCCCATTGAAGAACTAGATAGTTCAGAACTTACAGGAAATATGCCTCATAATGACGATGCATTAACAAAAATTCACACATTAAGGCGTACTTACCAAAAAGCACAAAATTATATAATTAATACCAAAAAATCTTTTATTCAAATGCGCTAAAAGGCAAATTTGCTTTGGATGTGCGACGTTATTCCGTGAGTTATAGATTCAAAAGCTTGTCGATTTTGTATTCGAACTGAAAACTTTGTGTGACAATTTTTCGAATCTATAACTCACGGAATAACCTACGTCGCACATCCAAAACAATTATTTTTTACCTTCTAGCACATTTTAATAAAAACTTATCTCTAAAAGGTTTTTTTAATAATTATTTTTCGATTTTGGTTCATTACCTACTATACCTATCGAGTAACAGCTTCAAACTACAACTAAATTGAAGTTTAAACATTTTTCTATTAGAAAAAACATCATTGCCACGTTTATGCCTGTTAGGAATACCTGGCCCAAGACTTTCTATTTCTCAAAGTCCTATGCTATTACTAGAGTAAGTGCGCCATATACGGACCAGTTCTATAATATGGACCACTATCATTTCTCAAAGAACGTTCGTTGTATCGAATCGACGGTCAGTGCTCACTGAGCCTCACCCCTCCCTCGGCTCAACAGTCACTTGCAGTGAGGCAGAGCGCATGCACGTATACACGGGAGCTATTTTTAGTTGTCGTCAACTCGCGACGTAATTCTTCAGCTAACTGTGTAAGCTCATCACTTCAATAAATATTGCTCGATGTGGATATGGAATAAACCAGAAGAAAGGTGAGTTATTTTACAATTAATAATATTAAGTTGTAACATCCTAGTTATTATGATTTTCGAAAAGTATGAGTATTACAATATTTTGAATATGGACTAGTGGTCCATATTACAGTCACTTATGTGAAATTTTTATGTTAAAGAATGGCATTTCAAACAAAAGAGAAGACCAGACAAGCGTGGGATAAAAATGCAATGGCAGATGCAATTGAAGCTGTACGAGAGAAGAAAATGGGATTTTTGAAAGCATCCAAAACTTACGTTGTACCCAAAACTACGCGTTGCAGCCCATACCCCGTTTAAAGGAAACTGTCAGCAACAGAGAAAGAAGGCATACCAGATCTATGATTTTGACATCTTCACCTTTTAAGCAAGATTTAGTAATCGATAAAATGGAAGGAAGGAACAGATAAAGTGAGGGAAAAGATACCGTTGAACATTAAAAATATATCAGATAAAGCGCCAAAGGAAACGGCCCGAAAGAAAAGAACTATCTCGAAAGATAAAGAATCATCTTCAGAAAGTTCTGATAAGAGTGATTATTCAGTCAATGATAGATAGCACAGATGAAAGTGCTGATCGTTCCAAAATGAAAATTGTAAATGAAGATGTTCATGGAGAGAAATTGATTCAATGTGCACCTTGTAGGCGATGGGCTCATGAAGATTGTGCTGGCATAGAAGATATGGTTGACTTCTATGTGTGCGAATTTTCTAAGCCCTGATAATTGACTGACTTAATTTTAGGTAATACGACTATCTTTTTATTATTTTGAACCAAATTGACCATGGTCCATATTTGAAACCATGTAGTCCATATTATGTCCACTTCTTGCAAGTTCCTAAAAATGTCATATTTTAGAAAATTATTTCTGAGATGTTGGTGTTTTTTAATAATTTCATGAATCGTTTTTGATCCAAAATAATTATCAAACTGTTGAAAATAAATAAGGCTCATTACACAATTCGGAGTTTTATTCGAGAAAATCCTTATGGTAGTCCATATATGGCGCACTTACTCTGAAATATCCTATTAGAGAAGTGAAACAAATAACCATCCAGTATACAACTATAGTTATTTAAAGAAATGGTTTTGATTCATTTTAATATTTTACAATATACATAATACAATGATTATTTTTTTCATTCACGTATATATCTTATTTGAGACGAATATTGGTCCCAAAACAATCAATTTTGAAGGAAAAAACTGCCGGGGCTCGAACCCCTGCCACCTGTCGAGAACCAGAGCTCAAATCTGGCGCCTTAGACCGCTTAACCAACTCCAGTGATAGTAAATGTCAAAGATATTTCTAACCTGTTACTACAATGATATGGTTGCTTTTTCTGAAAAAAGGGCATGCAAAACGTATGCACACCTTTTGCCAAGGGAGCATATGATTTTTCTTATATTTGCTGTGAGTACTAACATTTTAAAAACATTTCATTCTGTTTCTCGATTGATCAGGTTTTCTGCAGCCAGCTCTTAGCCTATTCGTAGAAAATGATTTCCATCGTTTTTTGAACAACTTTAAAATTTTCCATGACCTGTCTGCCTGTCCGCACAGATGTACTCTATGGTTGGTTTTTCAAAATGAAATATCTGTGAAACCTTCCGACATATCGACTTGAGATTTGAGTTTGTCTGGGTACTTGCTAGTGTGAACATCGTGCGAAAAGCTGCTTTCTGTTCGTTCTATTGATCAAAGTGGCTTCAATTTAACAAGAACTCGTGGAATAGTGTAATAATACTGCGTCATCAGGGTGTTTTTTTATAACAACTTTTTCTTGTTTTTTGCTCCCAGAACAAAAATTTTGTTTGAAAAAAATCTTTGAAATATTAACATTAAGTACTTTCCCAGAGCGTGGAAAGATTTCCCATATAAAACACATGTAAACTTTTTTTTTTCATATCTATAACTTTCATGCTATCATATCGTATCAAAGCGCGATTCACTCAGGATTAATTACTTGCTCTACAAAAGTGCTTTTTGCGACGTAGCTGTAATCTGCACCTGTAATTATTGTACGGATCACTAAATCAGATTTTTGTAGAGAATTCTTATTTTTTTGACGTTACTTCATAAATGACTGGATTTTTTGAAGTTTGAATCGATAATTCTCAGGAATTTCATATTACGTTACAGTTGACGCTTTATATCTCGAGAAATATCAATCTTAGCGATTCGGTTTTTAGGACTTTTTTGTAGAAAATTAAATTTTATTTTTTCATTCATATATTCTGCATGAATTTATGAAGTAACGTCACGAAAATTTAGAGTTTCTACAAAAATCAGATTAAGTGATCCGTACAATCTCACAGGTGCAGATTACAGCTACGTCGCAAAAGGCACTTCAGTAGGGCATGTAGTCCTGAGTAAATCGCGCTTTGGTACGATATGATAGCATGAAATGCCGCCGAGTTATAGATATGTGAAAAATAAAAAACAAAGTTTACGTGTATTTTAAATGGGAAATCTTTCCACGCTCTGGGAAAGTACTTAATGTTAATATTAAGGGCGCAAATTTTCATCGATTTTTTTTGACATTTCCAACAAAATTTTCGGTTGGGAGCAAAAAACAAAAGAAATAGTCGTAAACACCCTAATATATATATATATATATATATATATATATATATATATATATATATATATATATATATATATATATATATATATATATTATATATATATATTATATATATATATATATATATATATATATATATATATATATACAGACGCTATTTCCCCTTTTTGCAATTTATTCAGATACTTATTTGATTATATATTCACAGACACTTTTTGCCCTTTTCGCAATTTATGCAGATAGTTATTTGATTTTAAATTCCAGTTTCATCTGAGTACTCACATAGATGAACGAGGCAAAGAAGAATGGTTTTTAAAAAGGAGTTATCAATAAATTAACATGATATATTTTTTTAAAACCAATTATATCACAAGTGATGGATATTTTGGTTAGTATACTTTGACATTTTTGTGTCAATAATGTTGTAGAAATTCACGATATCTTTTTTTTAAAATACCCCGACAGCAAAGCTGGGCGTTATTTTTTAAAAGAAACTCGGTCGAGTGGTTCTTCTGCAACAATATTGACGGAAAAATATCAAATTATACCCTACTCAAAATATCTTTCTCGAGTGGCATATGACCAGATTATTTATCGAGCTAGATATTACAAAATACCTACACTTGAAACTATGTTTTTCTAAGTTTTTCCGAATTTCTTCTAAAGGCCCCCACAGACGATGAAATCGGTATCGCTATATGTTGCATGATACGTTGTAGCGATACAACTCTCATCGTATGTGTGGTTGTATCAGTATCACTTTGTATCACCGTCTCAATCACTGTCGTGAAACGGCGATACCACGTACGTGCGACTGATACAAGTTTCAACGTGTGTGTGTGTATATATAACTTGTTTCAATGTTTGTGGAACTGCACATCTCAAGATTATGGAAATAAACAATAGCGAGATTTAGCTATCAGCGAATTAGTGATAAAATACCAAGAAAAGTACTCCAATGTGGAGTATCGTCGATTCTTATTTCCTGTAGCGAATTCTAAATGGTATGTTTGCATCACTCACGCAACCTACGTTTTGCCCATGTTCTTCGTATATTTTTCTTCTAAAAAGTTTGTGCCAGCACTACCGCAGCTACCACAACCACAGGTCTGGGTAGCGACATCGCCGAAACATTAATTATTTCAATTCCAATCTCGTTTTGCAATCAACTGATGTTTCACGAATTCATCTCAGCGTGTGTGGAGACGTTGATACTTGATACAAATCTCATACATTTGTATCGTCACTTGTATCGCGACATGTAGCGATACCGTTCTCATCGTCTGTGGGTGCCTTAAGGAAGTGTTTCCAAAACGGTTGGACATAATTTTTGAATTTGACAGTGACTTGGAAGTCATCTGACAGTGACTGAATTATTTCGATAGGTTTGGAATAAACGATGATAAATGCCTATTTGTTTTATAGCAAGTAGCGGGTGTATTCGCGGATATACTAGCAACATGGTGTATATTCGCTGATATTGGGATTTGATTGGTTAGATAAATGCATTCGGTTAGCTGAATTCATTTCGAGGTATCTAATATATTGAATATTTAACAGGATTATTTTCCTGATAACTGAAAAATCTACGACAATAATGAAGTTATTTTTTTAAATATCTAACAGAAATCAACTACTTCCCAGGCTAAAGCCTCGCTGGACATTGAACTACACTTCATAGATATTCTGAAATGACCCTAACTCTAAAGAAAAAAACTGAAAGTGAAAACTTGCATTTTTATTCAGATAGTTGTTTGATTTTTTAATCCAGTCTTAATTAAGAACTCATATAGATAAATGAGGCAAACAAGAATGTTTTCCAGGAAGGATTACTCACCAGAACTCATTCGTAACGTTGATGCAAGAGTGGCATCGCATTCAATAGAATGCGGAAAGCCGGAAGAATTGGGAAACACATTTTCTAGAAGCAATTTTACTTTGCAATGATGGAAAAATGTAAGAAACATTCCTTTTGGAGGGACACTTTGAAATCAGAGTTTTTTGACATTTAAACTTGTCATAGGGTCTGAAAGAAGATATGAACAGGGCGTTCATAAAATCAAATGTGGAATCATCTGCGACTGAAAGACAAACTTCAGTCACTTTCATTGTTCGAGATAACCTCTTTATTATCGTAGAAATTTCAATATTCAGAAAATTAATTCTATTCAATTCAAAATGTTTTTCTTTTCAACATGAATACTGTAACGTAAATAAACTTAACTTGGTTCTAATAATTTATTTCACACTTATTCTACAACTTAATTTATATTACTACGCCACTATATAGCTCGATTGTATGGGCTCGTTCAGACTGTTTTACTCCACTTGAGGTTTGCCTATTTATCTCCGATACAGCATTCTCGATGTTTCGAATTCTTTCAGTTGGCGACCGGCGTGTTCCAATTGTTTCCAATATTGACCGTTGTTTTCCGCGGCAGAGCGCACTGGATGGTTCTCGAATATCTCCGGGGATGATCTCATCGCTGTCGATGGCAACGCGTTAGGCGACAGGTCCGGCCTAGGTTCGTTACATTGCCCCCTTCTTAAAGACATTTCGTCCCGAAATTTCATCCTTGGAGTGTGACGATATCTGCATGACTCCCCATATCTGCACCGTGAAGTTCGATGGAAGTAACACTCCACGGTCTTCATGATCGGTCGTGGAAGAGGGTTACAGCAAACCAAAATCTTGACGCCGCTGGATCTGAATATCGCCTCCAGCATACTTCTTATGACTCTCCAGTCCAACCCATCAATACCACAGGATAATTTTGGAATTGCTAGATCCACCAGATTCTGGTCCACCATAGTATCTCTTAGTTTGGTGAGACTCTTCCAGACATCTTCATAGGATGGTTTATCTTGGGAATGCCTCTTGGTAACTAGGTAGTAGATGTTTCTCTGGCCTTTCTTCAACTGTAGCACCCCACCAACTTCTGGATTCTGCTCCCGCAGTGTTTGGAGTTGACCAAATTTCTCGGAGAACACTACGGCGATGCCCCTGGACCTTCGAAGATCTTCTGCCACACAGTGCGCTAGTGCGTAGTCAGCAGGCACCTCGAAAGGTCTCGTGACTCCTCTCTAGTAACCCCATGTAGAACTTTCTGCCCGTTTGAATACAAGGACATAAACTTCTCGAACGTTATATCATCCTCCGGTGGCTTGAGGGTGCAAACTTGGTCATGGTTTCCAGCGTAAGGGCCAACCTGTTGAAATGGACGACCCTTGGTTTCCTCGGGTGGCTTATGGATTCGGTACACAAGGTCGTTTATCCTTTTCACGATTTTATACGGGCCTTCCCACGAGTTCCGCAACTTTGGTGATAGTCCACGACGACGTTTGGGGTTGTACAGCCAAACCAGGTCATCAACCTTAAATCCTCCAGCGTCGGCCTTGATGTCATAGGTCTTCTTCATTTTATCGCTGGCACTCTGTATGTTCAACCGGACTCGTTCGTGGATGTCGTCCATTCTCTGCCGAAGTTTGCTGACGTAGTCCTTCCCGCAGTGTCTTGGCCTGGCGGTATCCCAAACTTCAGGTCACAAGGCAGTCGCAGTTCTCGGCCCATTATAATACTAGCAGGAGTTTGACCGGTTGACTCGTGTGCTGCGGATCGATAGGCCATCAGGAACAAATGAAGATACTGGTCCCAGTCTCTTTGATGGTCAGAGACAACCTTGGACAAGTGGCGGTTGATCGTCCTGTTCATCCGTTCCACCATTCCATCGGACTGCGGATGTAGGGCCGTGGTTCTTGTCTTGCGGATGTTCAGCAGTAGACATATTTCTTGGAAAAGGTTGATTCGAAATTTCTGCCTTGATCCGAGTGCAGCTCCATTGGAATACCGAATCGACATATCCATTCTTTCACCAAGACGTCGGCGACGGTGATGGCTTCCTGGTTGGGCAGGGCATAGGCTTCCGCCCACTTACTGAAGTAGTCCATTGCCACAAGGATGTATTTATTCCCGTGGTCGGATACGGGAAACGGGCCGGCGATGTCAATGGCGATTCTCTCGAACGGGCTGCCTACGTTGTACTGACGCATCGGGGCCTTGGGTCGTATTCGAGGTCCATTGCTAGCAGCGCATACAGCGCACTTTCTGCACCAGTCCTGACGTCAGCTTGACAATTGGTCCAGTAAAACCGTTGCCTCACTTTCTGCAGGGTCTTCGTCACTCCCAGATGTCCTCCAGCGACTCCATCATGGATTTCCCGCAGCACTTCCTCTTCTGTTCCTGGGAACAATTATTTGGCGTCTGTCTTCCCCACCAATATCGGCCTCCAACACACGTTTCAGGATCCCATTGTCCAGAATAAGAGAGTTCCATTGTGCCCATAGGACTTAACAGCCGGCGAGTAACCTGCGACTTCCTGCCATGATGGTCTTCGATTGCCCTTCTTCCAGCTGACGACAAGCCAAGGTCGGGTCTCTCTCTTGGTCTTTCTGGATCTTGCTGTCATTCCAGTTGTCATCCATTGCCGCGGTTCTACAAAGTGTTGCTTCTTTCTCTTCTGCTCGTCGGCAATGAGAGCAATCATCTGGACATGGTCTTCGCGACAAGGCATCTGCATTCTTATGGCTAGTTCCGGCTCGATGTTCGATCTCGGAATCGAATTCTTGGAGTCTCTCGATCCAACGTGCTACTTGACCCTCAGGATTTTTGAACTGTAAGAGCCATTTGAGAGCTGCATGGTCAGTTCTCAACAGGAATCTTCTTCCATACACGTACTTGTAGAAGTGTTCCACTCCTTTACAGCAGCTAACAGCTCTCGCCTGGTGACACAGTAATTGCGCTCTGGTTTGCTAAGCGTCTTGCTGAAATAACCAATGACCTTCTCCTGTCCCTCCTGGATCTGAGATAGGACAGCTCCAAGTCCCACGTTGCTGGCGTCCGTATCCAAAATGAATTTCCTTTGGGTAGGGATAGCTCAGTATAGGTGCGTTGATCAAAGCTCCTTTCAGCTTCCTGAATGAGTCTTGACATTCTTCGGACCACTGGAACTTTGTTTGGCCTTCCGTGAGCTTGGTCAGTGGTTTAGCGATGTTGGCGAATCCAGCACATATCGGCGATAGTATGTGCATAAACCAAGGAAACTTCGAAGTTGGTGAATGTCTTTCGGGATGGGCCAATCCTTAACAGCTTTGATCTTCTGGTCATCCACTGCTACTCCTTCCCCAGAGACAACGTGGCCGAGGTATCGTACTTCTTTTTGGAACAGATGGCATTTCTTAGGGCTCAGCTTCAATTCGGAGTTCCTCAGTCGCAGGAATACTTCCTCCAAGTTTTTCACGTGGTCCTCAAACGATCTGCCGACCACAATTATGTCGTCGAGATACACTAGACACGTGTTCCATGAGAGTCCCTTCAGTACTGTTTCCATCAATCTTTCGAATGTGGCGGGAGCATTACAGAGCCCGAATGGCATAACGGTGAACTGCCACAATCCTGAGCCGATGGTAAAGCAGTCTTTTCTCGATCTTCCTGAGCCAGTTCTACTTGCCAGTATCCACTCTTCAGATCAAGGGTCGAGAAAATCGTGGAACCAGCCAACGTGTCTAGGGTGTCATCTATTCTCGGGAGAGGGTAACTGTCCTTCTTCGTGACATTATTAAGTTGGCGATAGTCTACACAAAAGCGTGTCGATCCATCCTTTTCTTTCACCAGTACGACTGGAGAGGACCAGGGACTGTCAGATGGTTCGATAACTCCTTCTTTTCCCATATCGCTGACTATTTTGTCAGCCTCTTCCTTCTTGGCAAGAGGAAGTCTTCTTGCTGATTGCCGGATCGGTCGGGCACCCCCAGTATCAATCTTGTGCTGGACCACATTAGTTCGACCTCCTTTTCCTTGTCCGGTATCGAAGATGTCTTGGTACTTTTTGACTAAATCTCTTAGTTTGGGCTGTTGAGCTGGTTTTATATCTTTGGAAGAGATGGCAACTAATTTTTCTAGTTCTGTGGGCAAGTTGTTGGGTACCTCGTACGCCCCGGATCACAGATGAAACTGACGAGCAGTGCCCTAAAATTGTTCCTTTCTTTAAGGTCACTGGAAAGTAATTGACATTCATGACCCTTACCGGTACAAATTTTTCAGCACGTAACAGGGTTTTCCCTAGGGCAATCCCTCGTCCAATTTTCTCATCATGAAGTTTGGGCTCGAACATCATCACGTCTCCACTGCTCGCACTCCCGTCCAGGCGAGCCTCCAGGATGGTTTCAGCCCTCTCAGGTACGCTTACATCTTCAGCCAACAGCACACGGATCAACTCTTCACTTCTCCCATGAAGTACCAGCTCTTCTCCGTTGACACGTAGGACGCCGTCTTTGAAATCCAATTCAAATGATTGCATCGTCTTCGATGTCCGCTACAAGTGCCTGATGTTTCACTTTAGTGCTGCCCAAAATTATTTCAATCGGTAGCTCGCCATATACAGTAGCTGGCTCCCCTGTTGCTGTGCGTAGCTTCCAAGTTGTCGGTTCAATTCGTTCCGGTGTTCTGGCAAAGGAAGGTCCGAGAATTGTCCTAGTCGCACCTGTATCTAGCAGCATGGTGCGAGGCTCGTTATTGATGAGACCGTCTACGAAAACACCTCTGTTCTGTCGTTTCAGGATAGCGACATATGCGTTGTTAACCGGGGCTTGCTGGACACAGGCCGACGATTGCCCCTTCTCGTCGACCTTCTTTAGTTTTCCTGCATCGGAGTCGTGTTTTCGAATGTTGGACATTTGCTACGCACATGTCCAATTTTGCCACAATTCCAGCATCTTATCTGTCTTTTCTCCGGCAAAACTTCCTTCATCACTTTTCTTATGGCAGCTTCCAAGTCAGCATGCTCCTGTGAGTCTTCTTCAATACTTCGAACTTTACTTTGGTTTTTGCAGGATTGCTTTGCTGCCTCAAATTCCAAAGCGCGTGCCAGTGCGTCTACGAGATGTGTTGGACGAGCTAGTGTCAACGCTTGTCTGGTTTCTTGGTCACGGAGTCCATCCAAGAATGCCTGAACCGCTAATCGCTCCATTACATTCTCCGGTGTGGCTGGATATGCGAGACGAACCAAGCGTGCAATGTCAGCTTCGAATTCTTGTAAGGATTCGCCCGATTTCTGGCAGCGATTTTTCAGTTGGGAGTGGTATACGTGTTCCAAATGGGCGTGGCCATATCGTAATTCTAGATGTTTAATCAGCTGATCATAGTCCTCCTGTTCTTGGGCGGTGAGAGTTTGTAGAATATTTGTCGCTTCTCCACGTAATGCAAGTGTCAGTGCTACAGCTCTTTCCCCTGCATTCCATCCGTTTGCTTTGGCCGCTGCTTCAAACTGCCGGCGGTAATTTGCCCATGGAGTTTTTCCGTCGAACTGAGGCGGCTTCATGGAAAGCTTCCCTATTTCTGAAATGACCTTGACATCTTTTATACCCTCTTGAACTTTATCCACGTTCAAACTCAAGTCTAGCATTGCATTTTCGTTAACCATCTCTGTGGAGGACGCACTATTAATTTGTTTTTCCAGCTTACTGATCGTTTCCTTTATTTTGTCCATTTCTGCCTCGATTCCGTCTTTGATTCCATCGCTGATTATTTCCTTCATCTCGTCCATCTCTGCCTCGACCCCATCTTTGATTTTATCTACCTCCGTGTTCATTTGCTCCCTAATTTTATCTATCTCTGTCTCAACGGTTCCCATTCTTTCTTCTAGGAAATTAGCCACACCACACAATTCTTTTTTAGGCCTTCTGTGTTTTCCTTGAAGCTTCTCTTCCAGTTTCTTGAATTTTCTTCAAGCTTCTCTTCCAGATTTCTAGAATTTTCTTGAAGCTTCTCTTCCAGATTTCTAGAATTTTCTTCAAGCTTCTCTTCCAGATTTCTAGCATTTTCTTCCAGGCTTCTTGAATTTTCTAGAAGCTTCTCTTCCAGATTTCTAGCATTTTCTTCCAGGCTTCTTGAATTTTCTAGAAGCTTCTCTTCCAGATTTATAGAATTTTCCTGAAGTTTCTCTTCCAGATTTCTAGAATTTTGTTGCAGTTCTTCTTTCACGGATTTAGTAGTTTCTTCGAGTTTATTCATTACCAAACTTAAATCACCTCCGGAACTTCGAATAAAAATGTTTCTGGGGTCCTCACCTTCTTGTATAAGTCCTTCTGCAAGTCTTTCCTGGAGTACTTGCTTTTTACCTGTTGTTTCCAGTTCCCTTTCCTCCAATTCCTGTTTCAATTCCGCTACCTTCAAATCCGCAAGGCGCACTTTTCTTGAACACATTTTGTCTTTGACGAGGTATCAGTCTGTTTTACACGAAAAGTTATCAGTTTGTTAAAAATTCACTTCGCGAATTCTTTTCCACGGGCCACCAGTCTATTGTCTGTTTCACGCGAAGAGTGTATCAGTTTATATTCCCACGCACAATTGTCCACTTCGCGAAAACCGGGCCACTGTCTATTTTCTGTTTCACGCGAACAGCGTATCAGTTTATATTCCCACGCACAATTGTCCACTTCGCGAAAACTGGGCCACTGTCTATTTTGGGCGTACAGAAAGGTCTATCAATTTATTTTTCTGACTATCCACTCCACGATCACTTGTTTATTTTCAAAATCTCACTTCCGACACCAATTGTAACGTAAATAAACTTAACTTGGTTCTAATAATTTATTTCACACTTATTCTACAACTTAATTTATATTACTACGCCACTATATAGCTCGATTGTATGGGCTCGTTCAGACTGTTTTACTCCACTTGAGGTTTGCCTATTTATCTCCGATACAGCATTCTCGATGTTTCGAATTCTTTCAGTTGGCGACCGGCGTGTTCCAATTGTTTCCAATATTGACCGTTGTTTTCCGCGGCAGAGCGCACTGGATGGTAATCGAATATCTCCGGGGATGATCTCATCGCTGTCGATGGCAACGCGTTAGGCGACAGGTCCGGCCTAGGTTCGTTACAATACCTACCTACCAATAGGTTATCTTGAACCATGGAAGAGAGTGACTGAGTTTATCTTTCAGTCGCAGATGATTCCACATCTAATTTTACGGATCCCTGTTCATTTTCAAACATATCAATGAACAGGTTGTTCATGAAATATTTATTATAATGAATCATAGGATCTTCAAACATTTTTGGACACGTCCCACGTCGAGTGACTAAAAGACATACACTTCTACTACTAAGTAACTGAATCAATCAAAAATGAAAAAAAAAACATTTCTCGAATTCATACAAAATGAAAGACATAGCCAAACATTCACCTAAAATATTTTTTTCTGTGCCATCCCCTTCTGAAAAAACTTTTGCTGCCCGCCATTGGAATGACATAAGTATCCATATGAACGAGCGAGTGGTCACCTGTGCAGATTTCAAGTGAACGAAGCAAAGGTACTCACTTGAAAATATCGATATCCAGTTGGTGGTCGCTTGGACAATGATTGCAACTTCTGGAATAATGTATGTTAGCGAAGCTCGTTCGATTCCCACATAACGTAACCTCCTGAGATTTGTTTTATGGGGTCTTTCAGTATTTCACTTGTTTCTGTTCTTTGTATTCGTTACTATGAGTGTAGCATGACAATGATCATCCTGACAAGAAATGAAATGTTCTCATATCGACTTCGACTGAACAATGAATATGTCCGCAGAATACAATGTTATATATATATATATATATATATATATATATATATATATTGTTATGTTATGAAATGTTATTGAATAATTGAACTTATAATTATCATAATTATTATTAGTTATTTTTATTAGTATCGTTAATGCCATGTTATTTTACAAGTTTCTTTACCTTTTCCAACTACTATAAAACCTTATACTATGCTCTAGTCGATACATATCTGTGAATAGAACATTCCTGAAGCATCAAAATTCTATATCCAACGATACATCTGACAAAAATCCACGATTGAACCATATCAAAATTGAAATTTATGGAAAATATTGAATTAAAGTAAGATCAAAATATAGATAAGTTTTGAACATCCTGTATGACAATTCACATGAACAGAAAACCCACCAATGGGATTCGAAAGAGTTTGTGTGGGAAAAGTATCGATATAGAATAAAAGGTAAGGGCAGAAATTGAAAAAACCTAATTTTATGTGAATCTGTAAATAGTATGTAAGAGTTAGAATTAGATATCATTCATAAAATCATTAACATTAATTAGAACAGCGAATATTTCGGTAGGAAGTGATACAAACTCGGATATCTGTGAAAAATAAAAATTTGGTGAGTGTTGCCATGGATCAAGATAACAAGTTCTAAGAAGGCTGAAAAAGTTGGAGAAAGTGAAGCCACGTACTAAAGTTGAAAAGAAGCTTTCACCCATAATATAAGAAAACCTGATATAAAAGTGCCGAGCGAGGAAGATTTCTTGAAAGGCTGATCGGAGGAAGCACATAGTAAATACAAATTCCACCTACCTGGTCCAGAAAATAAATCCTTGGAAGGAGTGCAGGTGAGCTCTCAGTGAGATCCCTGAAACACGTCCATGGGACTGGAAACGTCAACAGAAACGCAGCTACAAGGTATTCAATAACTGAACTCACCTAAGTGCAACTTTTCACATGAAACCAAGAACTTTAAGTGTTCTTAACCACTGGTTATTTTGTTTTGGGCTGAACAATCATAAATTCCATACCCAAAAGACTGATAATACGTTCAAACTTTCGTCATCAAATTTTCATTATCACAAACATCAAACTGCACTATATTTTTGTCATTGTTTTGCTAGTATAAGGTAGCTATTGCAGAGTAGGATATATTTAAGTTTTCATCTGGATAAAGTCAACTACTTTGATTATTCTCTGCGAACCTGTGTTTATTTTTCAATTTCTTACTTTACTTTTCTCCACTGAACAATTTTTATCATTGAATCGATAGTGCCATAGCCGGCAACACCGATTACAGGAACTTGCTACTGGGAAGGAGTCATACCATTGTTGAGTCTTTAGACAATGGTAATACATGTACATAGGCGTACCTGACTGAGCTGGGATAAGGTAAAAGGGTTTGAAAAGGAAAAAGGCAACATTACATAGCCGGAGTTTTTTATTTGTTATGATAGGGTTTCAGAATTATAATCTATGAAATAAATTCTTAAAATCATACAAATCAAAAAACCAATAAACAACCCAATATATATATATATATATATATATATATATGATGTTGTTGAAATTTCAAATGTTTTAAGAAATATCAAATATCAAATGTTTTAAGAAAATTACAACACCTGTATTGTAATATTACTAAAATGCAACAAATATGTTGTAATTTTTCAAAACTTGGTTGAATTGAATTGTGTAGTAAATTTAAAATACACCATACTGAAATTTCAAAACATTTTCAATCGAATTTGTTTGATAAACTTAAATTTGTATTGTGATTTTACTAAACAAATTTCCGATAGATGTTTAAAAAATTTCAACAAATGTTTTGTTATTTTACTAAATGGAGTTGAAATAAGTCGTATCGTAAATTTACAAAACAGAATGTTATTATTTATTATGCGTTGAAACTTCCAACGTTTCTATTACACGCTTTATATTAGCTTCACTTGTATGTTTGTTTGTTTTGTAACCGACTCCTTTGGGCGCGATTTTGACCCACTTCCAGACGTTCGAATGATTGGAAATTTGGCAGGTGTACATAATTCCGGTGACAATGCATTAAAAATATTTTTTGTGAAAAAAAACAAGATGGCGGCTCCAATATGGCGTACGAGTTTTGTGATTATGGTCCGATTCGCTTCAAAATTGGTATCTGAGGGTTTTCGTGGTCGGAGATTATGATTCTATTGTCAAAATGGAAAAGTTCAAGATGGCGGGCGGCTCCAAAATGGTGGACGAATTTAGTGATTATGGTCTGCTTCTATTCAAAGTTGGTTTGTGGGGGTTTCTGGGGTCGAATATAATGATTCTTTTGTAATATTTGGAAAATTCAAGATGGCGGCTTCAAAATGGCGGCCGAGTTTTGTGATTATGGTCTGATTCTATTCAAAATTGGTATGTGGTAGTTTTTGGGGTCGGAGATTATGATTACCTTATTTGATAAGATTATTCCATTTTTTTAATTTTCAAAAATGAATAAAAATAATAGTTTAAAAAAAAACTAAAAAAACGCGCGTTTATAAGTAAACCACACTGAAAAGTAGGAAATGAATGATAATTTAAAAAAACTAAAAAACACGCTTTCATAGAAAACCAGAGTAAAAAAATAGAAAATAAGAAAAAAATGTATTTTATTTAAAAAAAAGCGTGGGGTGCATGGTATCAATAATTATATAGTACATTACACACCTAGGGCAGTGAAGTAAGAAATGTCTCAGATCACAGGTAATTGTTGGCCGAGGCGATGCCATGCACCCCACGCTTTTTTTTAAATAAAATACATTTTTTTCTTTCAAATTTTGTATTCTGGTTTTTGTATAAAAGCGTGTTTTTTAGTTTTTTCAAACTATTATTTATTTTTGTAAAATTTTAACAGTGTACATTTGTTTTAACAGTGTACATTTGTCTCAAATAAAATGAGTCATAATTGCTTACGTAAACAACAATTTGAGTTCAAATGCTTTCAGAAAGATTTCGTCAGGATAAACGCGTGATCATCAATGTTCTTGGAATATGCGGATAGCAGCCTCATCAATGATGTTCTGTTGTATTAATCAAAGTCACATAACATACGAATTATATCCCCCGAATAATGAATGGTATTATCTATCATTTAGCCCTGCAATTCACGCTCCATAGCCTGAATCACTACTTGACATGCAATCAACATAGGTGTATTTGTTGAAAATAGATAATGAGTGCAAATAAAAAACGCACCTGTCCGCAAAATAATAAATCATTCAAATAATTCACAATGATAAATTGTGTTTTAATATATATTACTATGCCGTACTTGGCACTGAATTGATTGAATATGGTAATTTAATGATATTATGGGATGATTTATAAAATATGTAAATCGGGATTGTTCGGATAGAGAAATGACAGTATTTAATATCGACAAATGGTTATTTATCGATAAGTTGCAATGTCAATTTATCTAATTCGGTTTGTGCATTATACATATCAATGATTTTTTGCGCTAATACTATCAGCGACAAAGAATAAATATCTTTTATCACAAATATGGTATTTCTCGTTGAAAAGATTTATAGAGGATATGTCAAATATCGGAGAGCTATCTGATACAGTAGAAATAGAGAATCAAAGAAAAACATTTTGACATTTTGAACACAACTTTGGAAAAAATATCAAAATGGGAAATGGTACTGCCTTAAAAATTTAATAAAATTTAATTTGTTACCAAACCACCGTTTTTCAGTACCTATAACATATATGATTTGAAAAAAACATTGTTTTACTACTCCACAAGAGTACTGGCAATGAATTTATTTCCTTGAGGTGCCTTCCAGTTGACCTAATCTACATCAGAAATTATATTCGTGCTATTCGATCTGGTAGGATTAAATCACTAACAAATATATCAGAGATGTAGAGTTTTACGTGTGGATCTTCCTTTCTATATTTTCAACAAAATCTCAGAACCCCTAAGCTATAACACCGCTGCAAAAAACAATCGGGAATGAGGGTATAATTCAGTGTTCTGCCATAATCATGGAACTATTCCATTACGAAAAAAAAAATCCTGACTTTTACTGTATAACTAATGTGGTGTCCCCAGTAGTTCTTATCGTTATTGAAATCAAATTATTACTATCATTTGTTGATATCAATATTATTCATGATTGATAACCCTCCTGATCTATAAAATGAGTTACAATGGTAGACAGACGTTGAAGAATAGATATACTAGTATATTTCTTGTATTTTCATCAATTTCGGACTACTACTCAATGATTTTTTTTTTTGGCTCCACTTGAGATCCTTTTATTTCTTATGCTAAGACTTCTCATACTATCATCGTAAGCATTAATGTCCTATCTGCACTCTGGGTTTCACTTAGAAAGATTGTACACTGCAGTGCATGTATACCGCAGAATCAGAGCTGTCCCAAAGGACTGTGCTCAGTGCTTGTGAAAGCACTCAAAGCACTGTTGTGCTCGTAAGCACTGTGCTCCCGAGCACTTCCTTGAACCAGAGTGCTTAGGGCTTCGAGCATTCCACGAAAAGGCTTAGTGTTTAGTAATTCCAAAAAGTGCTACCGAGCACTTCAATGCTCCGGAACACTTATTACTAAGCACTGAGCCTTCCCTTACCTATGAATCTATAAATGTTTTCGAAACATGAAAACGCGGCCAGCGGCATCCCCAAGAACTACTGAACGCGTCTGTGTCCTTATATTATGCATATTCGAGAGATTACAGGGTTGATATGAGCATTGTTTTAATATTTTGCGTTGCGAAGTGAGTTTTGTGCTTAACTATTTTTCTCTGAATGCAGAAACCCAATGAATAGACTTTCTACACACGATGAAATCTTTAGAACAGTTGTAGGTAAAATATCAATATTCGTATGACTCTCTATGACTTGGAGGACCTTCTGAACAGACCAGTCCTCGAAGTGACATCAATTTAAATTAGGTTTTACTATGATTTTGGCGGCCCTATGTGCTGAATTCCTGCAGGCGCGTACTGTGACACTTTTGGGAGTCAGGAAACTGTTCCCCGAGGGTCTATGCGACTTTTTACGAACATCGAAATTTTTTCAGAATAGTATTGGAAGTTTTTATTTAATGTACTATGTTAATTTGTTCAGGGTCCGATTCTATTTATAATTGGTTTGTGGGATTTTTGGTATCGGAGATCATTATTTTGTTAAAAAGATTCAGGAATTCAAGACGGCGACTCCGATATGGCTGACGTGTGTTCTATCATTGATGGCCCGAATCTATTCAAAAATGATATCTGGAGATTTCAATGAAAATTTTATACCAGTCATTTTCAACCAATCAGATGCTTTATTTCGACATTGTTACTATGGTAACCAGCAAATTTTCTGAAAATTTTTCATCCACATTAGCATGTAGACGTAAAATTAATAAGTGGAAATTTCCCGGCACATGACAGCTATCATATAATTAGACAAAAATAATATTGAAATAATATTGCCATTTTTTTTATTTACTTACTTTATAAGTTGGAAATATTTCAACAATTTATTGAGGTGTACATTCTATAATATCGTTAATTAATTTTAAATTCCTCAAAAATTCCACTTCTATCTCCTCGTTCCTAAGTGGTGAATAAAACACAGAACTGGTGTTTTTTTTAACAATATGCCTGTGTTTCATAAAATAAAAATAATACTGAGACACCAGTTTATTTCTTTGAGTATAAGACTTGTGTCCAAAAGACGGCACAATATCATGCAGAATGTTGCCTATCTCTTTAAATAAGTTTTCTTGCTCAGGATTTAATCCAGATTCTTCCACTAGAAATGTTAGATATTTTACATTTTTATGGTATATTTTAATGTGCTGTGATTCTTCGCAAAAGGAACACAATTCATACGATTGAAAGTTCATTTTATTATAACTTTTTGACTAACTTATGATTGTATACAATGTTATGAGGAACTTATAATGCCACAAATAAAATATTGATTGACAAGAGTAGTGAATGTCAAATCCATGGCTGACTTTACAAAATATTTTTTTAACCGGCAACATACCCCAAACACATTCTATTTAGAATAAAGAATAAAAAATCCCGATTTCCTGAATTATTTGAAAAACAGATTATTACCGCTAATATTAATTTTTCTTAGAATTAAACCTAAAAGAATATGACAAATATTTAAGTATATATGAATAGGTATAAATATATATTCTTCACTGTATATCACCTTTGTTTGTAGTCAATATTGACATTTTCCTGAAACCTAGTAAGAAAATTATATGAAATCAATTATTTTTATTTAATAATGTATCTGATATTATAAATTTTATTTTACTAGAGCACAGGAAAAATAAAAAAAAATATCCCGCAATACGAACATCCACTTTCATTTTCAATCAATATTGACATTTCCCTGAAACCCAGTAAGAAAATTGTATGAAAACAATCAATTTTATATAAAAATTTATCTGATATTATATATTTTATTTTACTATCTCTCGCAATACGAACGTATCCACTTTATTTTTAGAATTAATGATATTACATATCTTAGTTTACTAGGGAACGGAGAAAATCAGAAAAAAATCTCCCCCAAAACTCCCATTACACACAGCCTTCTATTTATTTGTGAATAACGTCAAAATAAATATGTACTTGATGTTTTCTATTTAAATATAATTCCTGTATGAAATGTTCTTACCGAATCCCCCACGTGCTTGAATTAATTGCGGGAAATTTGTCTCGTACATGAATTCTTGAAGAAAATTCTTGTACCCATAAAATTTCCGGCAATAATTTATGCTCTAGGGAGATTATAAGTGAAAATTGGTATGTAGGGGTTTTTGAGGTCAAAATTCGATAATTCGAGGAAACAGCTTCAAAATATTTCCATATTATATGAATTAAGTTGTCATTTTGAAGTGCACTAGCGTGCGAGTTAAATTTATTTCACCACACTAGTTTATTCAATGCCACACGCAACACCCATAAATAATATATCTTACAGGGCAAAGCATTGGGTTTTACATAATTATTCTGTTTCCATTACTGTTCTGAATTCAATTCGACTTGATTAACACAAAAATATAAAAATGTCTTTGTTATTTGGACCAAATTGTTAATTACAGCAAATCTATGTCAAAAAGTAACTCGAGTGTTTAACAGTCTCACCCTTTTGAAAAGTGCTTAGTGTTCGAAGCACTTTTCGTCAATGCTCGGCACAGCTCTGCGCAGAATAGTGAAGATATTTCTACTACAATTCACAAATATTGTTTTGGTGGAAGATAAACCTACCTTATTCACAACATATTGTCTTGAAATGATCCAGTCTCCAAACATAATCAAAATTGAAATACTAATATTCCATATGGATGATAATAACAATAATAACTATAGAAATATCCGATCTAATCATCAGATGAATAACATATAAATATTCCTGAAACAACATATGTTCATTATATCCGTCTGTCAGTGTCGTTATACAGTGACCGTCAGAAAGTACGCATCATATGGGAAATCCTTTTATTAACAAATTTTGACAAATATCGATACGTGCAATCGCTTCTGCATCAAAAGAAACCCCAAAGACGTTGTACAGTGATGTTCGTCTTTCGTGTTAGCAAGAAATTGAAAAAATTTAAAATTATGTTTCAAAACAATCTTATTTAAAAAAATATTGAAAAAGGTTAATAGGATAAGTTATTAAAAAAGACATTTTATAGATATTGACAGATTTGTATGAGATAAAAAAAATAAAAATAGTTTTTATGAAATAAGAAAAAATCATTTGTAAAATTACATTTCTGACAAAAAAACTCATTAGTGAAGACAACAGTAATATTTTTAATAATATTTTGTAAAATTTCGCAAGGTATTTCTATTTTATTCGGAGAAAATTTGAAATCTGTGAGTTTGCCGATTCAGCTGCTTTATAAGAGGTCACTGAAATATCTCCAGGACATTACAACACACACCATGCCCCCCTTGAGGTTGAGCGCCCATGGATAGTAAATCCCCTTCATGTTATGAGTGAACGAGATTTACTGTCCACTTCCATCCTCACCCGCTCCTCCATGGAGCGGTCCTCAACTCGCAATTGGCACGTTTGCGAAATTGAGATCGTACCTCCTGTGGTATGAAGTCAGCCTCTGAGTGCTTCAAACCCCTTGTTATCTGATCGTTGTATGTTTACCTGACTTGTGCTGTGTGTGCATGGTGGTGATGACCTGATGGGTGTGTGAGTGTATGGTGTGATGTGGGTGTGTTGATCTTACGTGTTTTGTATTGAGTTGTTACTCACCTGACGCGCCGGAGTGCTACTCTCGGTGGTGGACGGTCGTTTTGGTAGGCTGGTCGCAAATACTTTTCCCTTTCTCTAAACCTGGGATCGTCCAGGTTTAGGTTCGCGTGAATGTCATGAATCACCGGGTTCGTGTGGGTGTCCGTCTTCAGGAACGTCGCGGTGGCGTGTTTCCGGAGATGGTCGTCAATGAAGTTCGGATTGACATTCGGGTCCCTGTAGATAAATCTATTCGGGACGTATCTGGGAGCGTTCACTGCCATTATTAGGCTCACGTTTAAGAATAGCTGGATCTTGGTCCTGTATGTTTGTGCGCATTGACCCCATGCGGCGGATGCATACAGGATGATGGGGAGGAGGATGGTCCTGATAAGGAGCAGTTTTAACTGGAGGTCCATGTTGCTACTGCATCCTAAGAGGGGGTAGAGGTTCTTTCGGGCTGCTTTCGCTAGTCCGAGCCTCCGATCTACGTGTTGCCTGAATGTCAATCTTTTGTCCAGGGTGACTCCAAGGTATTTGGCCTCGTTTGCCCATGGGATTCGTTGGTCATTCATGATGACATGTCCTGACGGTGTTGTACGCCTTCTGGTGAAAAGTATTGCTTGGCTCTTTTCCGCGTTGATCTCGATCTTCCATAGGTGGAACCAGTCCTCAAGCTTGTTTGCTTGATCTTGCAGGTATCGGGTTACTTGCGTTGCGTTCACCGATCTGGCCACTAGTGCTGTGTCGTCAGCGTACAGCGCTAGCTCGTTGAAGTTATCAGCAGGCTTTGGGATGTCCGCCGTGTAGATGGAGAACAGGTGTGGAGATAAGACTGCGCCTTGCGGTACTCCTGCTTCTAGGGTCCTCACTGCTGAGAGGTCGCTGCCAACTTCACATTGGCACCGCCGTCCTCGCAGGAAGGAGTCTATTAGCTTCACTATGGGAGTGAAGAATCCGAGGTCTGCCATTTTGGTGATTAAGCCATCGCGCCAGACCCTGTCGAAGGCCTTGGAAACGTCTAGGAATAAGGCTCCTGTGTGGTGTCCTCTGCCCAGGTTGAAGCCTGTTACGGCAAAGTCCACTATCCTCAGGACCTGCATTTCCGTAGAGTGTCCTTGTCGGAAGCCGAACTGCTCGTCTGGTAGGACGTTGAGTTCTTTCGTGAGTGGTTCCAATCGTCTCGGATGACTCGCTCTCCCACCTTGCTCATCAAGGGTGTGAGGCTGATGGGTCGGTGGTTTTGCGGTATCACATGGTTCTTGTTAGGTTTGGGGATCATGATAACCGTGGCTTCTTTCCATGGTCGTGGAAAGTGCCTGAGCCTGAGCACTGCATTGACGATGTTGGTCAAGGCAGCAATTCCTTTTCTCGGTAGAGCCTTTAAGGCTCTATTTGAAATTTGGTCTGGTCCGGGTGCCTTGCGGGTAGCAAGGTTTCGGATGATGTCCTTGATATCTTCTGTCGAAGTTGGTTCAAGAACGTGCTCGGCATCATTGATCCGTCTTATTCTCCTGACAGTCTGACTGGCTCGGGTTTCCATGTCTTCCACCTCGTCGGTTAGGTTGACCTGGTTGTCTCTACACTGGCGTTCGAAGGCGTCCGCAAATACTTCTGCCTTTTCGTTGTCAGTGTAGACCAGGCCCCCCTCTCCGTGAAGTGGCGGGCACGGTTTCCTTCTGCCTTGTCGAAGTACTCTCTGCATTCTCCATACAGAGTTGTCTTCTGTGCTCATTTCTGGCATCCTGTTTTTCCATTGCTGTGTTTGGTGAGCTTTGAGTTCCAGCCGCAGTCGCCTGCCTGCCTGGTTCATTCTTCTCTTATTTTCGGGGGCCAGTGTTCTCTGGTATCTCTTTCTCCAGCGGCGCCTGTTCCTAACTAACTCCCTAACCTCTGGGATTAGTGCTTGTTGGAAGTTGAACCTGGTTGCTTGGGTGGTCTTGGAACTGCGTTCTATGGCTTTCTGGATAGTTTGTTGCAACTGTGTTGTTGCTCTTTCGAGATCTGTCTTTGTGTGTATTTGTGGTATGTGTCCTATGGAGTCGTGTATGATTCTTTGGAATCGGTTCCAGTCAGTGGTCTTCCTGGTAGCTGGTTACATTACAATTACTGGGGTTCGATTTAAATAATAGGAGCAGGTAGTCAATTGGATGTCTATGTCCAACTGATTACCTGCTCCTGCGGGATATCTTTGCGATTACAAATCGGATATTATCGTTGAGTGGTAATACGTGGGAGATATGTTTGTTTCTTTTATATTTTTATATAACGTGTGTTTAGATCATTATATCATTTTTTGTTCATAATTTCTTTTGTTTTTTGTATGCCGAAGTTGGAATAATGGTTTACATTGAATTTGGCATGCCAATTCGATAGAATGTAACGAATAGTATTATCAGGAATAATATACCCTTCACTGTGGCGGAGGAGTTTGTAAAAAGGATATACAAGGTGTTCCATTGGGAAACGGAAAAACGTCAACGATGGATAGAGGGCACCAAGATGGTTCTGAATATACCATATTTATTGGGACTCGCAAGTTTCATAATCGAGATATAGAATGTTTTATCAGTTTTGCTCATTTCTTTGTGGGGTCATAATTTACGAACCACCCAGTAAATTCGTATGATATTGGGTACGCACGTTCTCCTACTTCACCCAAGCGACTTGCCTATCAGTCATGTGCAAAATCCAGGTACGGATTAACAAAATTTAACATATTTTGGGTCCCCAAAAAAAAACCCTGTATTTTTGAATTTCCAAAATTTTCTTTCATATTCGAAAAGAGCACAAAACTAGAAAAAAACTGTGTACTTTCCATTTTCCCGCATGCTGTTTCTCTACTAAATTTCTGAATTTGAATGTCAGGTTATCTGCATTTGGATATTCAAAAATGGAATGTTTCTATTTTTCCAAAGGAATTACAAAAATTCTTTAACGTTCTCTGATATACTATTGAACACCCATTGTCTGCATTCGTAGGCCTGAAAAATAGCCAGTGTTCCTCCACATACTTCAATATTACTATTTGATAACTGATATTGAATTATTTTTGGAAAGAATTGAACAAATCAATCGACATAATACATATCATTGTTAAAAAAAATTTTATAATTGAGATATAAGGTGTTTCATCAATTTTGCTCTTTTCTTTGTGTAGCCATAACTTACGAACAACCCAGTATATTTTTATACGTTCTCCTACTACTACCCAAGTGGCCGGAAACCCAGGTCCGGATTAACAAAAATTGAACATATTTTGGGTCCTCAAAAAAGACCCTGTATTTTCGAATTTCCGAAATCCGCTTACATATTTGAAAAGAGCATAAAAGCTGAAACAAACTGTGTACTTTAATTTTCCGCATTTTCTACCAAATTTTGAATTTGCATTGAAAGTTTGGTGAATTTAGATGCCTAAAATATTTGGAGTTTTTCATCATATTGAATTATTAAAATTTTTGCGATGTACCAACTCGTTAAAATTCCATTTGATAGTTGTCGGCATTCATATGCATGTGGAAGACGCTAATGTGATTTACAGGTACCTACTCTGTCTATTTATTTATTCATTTATGTGAACCATGTTTCCAAACGCTCTGTTTACATATTTTAATATCATTTTTATTGTGATTTATAATTTTTGTATCTATTCGTGAGGTTCAATAAATTGAACTATA